>JAOCNA010000002.1:4681740-4696836 GCA_026546675.1 Papilio helenus
ACAAAAATTAACGAATGAATTTACTCCTACTCACCACTGGTTTTAGTGTGTTCTATTGAAGTACCGCATTTTATATTTGTTATTTTAAGTCGTCTTTTCTTTATTGAAGTTGTCGTTCTGTTATTCAAAGACAAATCCATTTCTAAATTTTATATCAGATTGCTATAAATTCCAATTGACACTACGCTACACTGCAATTTGAAACAGTTTCATTCGAAATGCCCTGCAATATTCGACATCCTACTGAGGCGAGTGGAACGTAGATCAAACAATATGAATATCTAATCGAAGCCAAACTGAGGTTAGTTTGGGCACGTTATACAATTTCGGCGCTTCCAAGATTTATTAAGAATGCAAAAGCTGTTCCCAACTTGCATATAGCCGCTACGGAGCAATATAACTATCTGCGTAATGTATGATAGCTACGCGTGACTACAGAATAGATTATAATTATGTACGCTCTTAGCATCCTTATACGTTGTCCTCGGGGACTCTCTAAATCTATTACACGGGTTCATTGTCATTATAAACGTAATATGAGAATGTTTAATTTACATTTTTAATTTAAAGTTCAACGATTAAGGCACTGCCATTACATGTGGTTAAAATAACAGAAATATTGATATTCGACAGTATATAGCAAAGTTTATCCTCTACGAGTAAATCATTCCTAATCGTTTTGATTTTTTATTGTTTTTAAATTCAAGTCATATCTAACACGTCACTCTAAGAGCGGGCGCACACCTTTGACTAAACTATCGCACAACTTTTATGCGATTGTCGATTGTTTCGCAGTCAATTCAACTGTTTAGTTGCACAATTAAAAATCGAGTAATGTGCGCACCTCCATATATCATCCTGATAGGAATCAAAGTGCGACTAAACAGTTGTGCCATAGTATAGTCAAAGTGCTCTAAAGTTAATACATTTTTTATAAACCAAAATCTGTCACTTCAATCCCCAGGAATGTCTAACTCAGTAATTAGCGGTTGAATATTACGTTGTATAATTGAATCAAATGTAGGTCATCGAATAAATTTGTAATATCACAATTTAACAGTAAGTCATAATGGATGAGACAGACGTTCGCTGAAACCTATTTTATACCGGGAACAATAGCATTCAAAGGCATTCATTTTACTATCAAGAACGTCAATCCTTACAGCGTATGCGATTCAGTATTCCATTACAGTTAAAGAAAGTCTATTCATAAGATGTCAAACACAGAAAAGTTTTGCAGTAAATTCAATCATTTGTTCGAATGTATGAGCTAATAGCCGTAAGTATTTCTCGTTTTTATTTGGATTAAAATCATTGCTAATTTAAACTTGCGGAAATACGCTTACGCCTCTTAACTAAGGCTTCATTAGTTGTGGTTGTAAGATGGTATTCTAATTTCAATTTTAATTTGAAATCACAAGTGATGAATGTAATTTCGTTTATTGCTACTTTTAAAGGAACCTTTTTATGTATAAATTCTTTTAATAAATTAACTTGTAAAGAACTATATAGAAGTCAAGATCAATAATAGCCTCTCTTGTAAGGAGTCGTTAAAGAAACATCGTAAAATACGTATCAACTTCAATGTAAGCCCGCATCGAACATTTACCAAGCGTTCTGTTTCTAAACATACTTTTCAAACGTCCCTGTCAGTCTTTATAACACAACATATTAATTCAAGGAATGAATGTAAAAGTAATTCATAGTACATTTAAATGTCAAAAGGTACATGTTATATACTTTTTATGCATTTTTTATTCCTTTAAATGATATCTTAATCTTAATATTGACCAAGGGATTAAATGTATTTTTTTTAAATAGATGTGGATGTTCCGAAGGGGCTTTTACTTATGCACACTAGATACTTTTAATAGTAGTTCAACAAGGTTTGTCAAAGGAAATGGCTATGCCTTTACTTGAAAAGAAAAGAAAAAAGCTCGTTCGTTTGCTCGTTTATTCTGTTTAACAACTGAATTAAATGATGTTTAATTAAAAGTGTTAAAAGTGGTTTGTGATCGCAGGGTGTTGTGTATGCGCGCCGCAAGGCAGTGTGCAGGGCGGCGTGCAGGGGGGTGCGCAGGTGCCGCCGGGGGTGCCGCACTCCACCGCACCGCCGCCGCCCGCCGGCATCGGCGGCGTCCGCAAGTACGGACCACACATTACCTTATCTACAACCGCCTCTGTCTTCTCTCTACGGCTGACACTGTCTTTAAAATGCCGCAAATAAACTAGTTGTTAAAAAATATTTTAAACTTACTAATAAATAAAAACTAAACTAAATCATTAAATAATTTAGCCATTTAGTTTTTTTCCGCATTAGTATTTCACTCAGCATTTCCGGCATTCTAAGGATAATCCAATCCAATCACTATCCAATAACAGTATTGAAATCCCATTCGACGCATACCTATTATCGATTTCCTCTTCCGTTGTTCGAATCTGTATTTCACTGAGCACGTGGCAAACTACATGATATAAATGTGTTTGGCTTCCTTCCTAATGTGTGTTGTAGACAAATGCGACTCGATACGTCATAACTTAGACGCCCACTCATCATTACAACAACCGTCGAAACGTACAAGAAATTCATACGAAAATACTCTATTTAAACATACACAATACATTTTATAAACAGCTAGTAAATTTATGTAAAAATAAAGTTTATCTTTCATTTACATTGTATTTTCGAAAATTTTTGTGGATAAAATATATTTACAAATTATCAAAATGTGTATTCAAAGATTATTTATTCAGAAAATAAATCCAGTTCTATTAGCACGACCCAATATATTTATAATATTACTTTAAGTTAATGTCGATATTTAAATTAATAGAAGAAAACAGATAACTAGAAGGTTACGGCAGTAACGAACAGTATACTTACGAGAGAAAGAATACTGGACTTCATGAACTTAGTAAATCGAAAATTTTAATTTAAAAATGCATTATAAGTTCCCGTATGAACCTCGCACTAGATCCAAAAACTCCCATTTCCACAAACACTTACATATTTACATCCTTTTTTAAGACATTGGCAAAGTTACCTTTATGTTCAACTTGAATTAAAAAAAAAGCTTATTCCTTATTTTTTTAGTCTGTGACATGTTATTTTGTGTTAATTTAATTGCTATGATTTTCTTTTAACATATGTATTACTAAGACATATTATGTATTTCATATTTTACGATCCGCGACAAAACGGGTGCGACGAGATTACGTAAGTAACTTGTTATATAGACGATCAGTATGCAGTAAAAAGCCTATTTTTTATAAATATTCTAGGTATCGAACGCAGACATCGTATTTGCTAAAACCGTCGAGTATTACCGATCGGTAAAGTAATAATGTAGGCCTAGAACAGCTGCATGACACCGATGTTATTTGCACGTATTAAACACATAGTTAACAGACGTAAGTATTTAATCTACATTACACAACGGATTTTGTAATTTATCGATTTATGTATGACACAAATGTCATTTTATAACCGCAGTAAGCTTTCGAGTAAGTATTTGTGGATTAAGAAAATCAATACATTTGTAATCCTGGATATACCAATCTGTTAAGATAATATAACAATGTGTAAAATATGTTTGCGAAATTGAATTGTTTTATCGATATTGATCAAACTCCCTTTCCTATGTCCATTTATTGCATAAGTAGTAATGATATAGTAATTTTGAATGATGTATTGTTTCTATAAAGTATATTATATTATGTATCTGTAACTTGAACTCCGCGGTGCGTGCATTTTGTCGATATATCGTGGAAGCATCACTAGTAAATTTGCATTCGCATGTAACACCTCTTGTAGGTTAGGCGCCATGCACGAGTACTGAAATGTCCTGAAGACGGAATGAGCTAACAATTCAATTTCGCTTTTAGCTTCGACCCAGCATACTGTGTATGGTTTGTGAGCTTCAGCGTTGAAGAATGTACATTTTTAATTCAAATACGATAATATCTGAATCAAATTCAGCCTTTTGCAAAACATAATCAAATTTTTATTATCAAATACAGAAGTTTTCGTGTCAATTTGACATTTAAACTACGGAATCTCATTTTTAAAAGTAAGATTTCCTTATGCAAAATGCTAAAATTGATTTTTAAAAGTCAGAATTTGAACGTAAAAGTCTTAATAGCTTTGTACTTAAATACGAATCTCAAAGTATGTAAATGTGATACCTTCAAAGGAAAAGTACAGTGATCATCGTATTCAGTGATACCAGCTTAGTTTGTACCGGCAGTGGACTCATTAGCATGTTTGTACACAGATTCAGTCAGTATTCCAGAGGGCGTGGGTATCGCGACTGGCGGACCCGCGGCGACCCCACGCTCATCAATTCGTTGTGGCGCAGCCGACAACCGCTCGGGATACGGAAACAGCTCGGTAAGGCATTACCATAATACATACCGCGACCCCATTACACATTCGACAAATTATTAATCATCTGTATCCGAAAATGGAATAAATAAATTCTGAATCTAACCTTCAAGATTACGATCTAAATATTTATCTTACTTTAACTTAAAGTGTATTTAGATTCCAATTGTAACAACATAACAAAATAAAATTTCTTCGAGAAATTTAAAACTTTGCTTTCTATGTATCTACAAAATGTCTTTAAAAAGCTCTAGTTTCGTCCTATAAAGGTTTCAGTATTACATAATGTGAGTATTAAATTATTATAATATAAGCTAGCAGGAACTAGACTTTACTTGTTAGTAAGTTGTTACTTAAAGGCACCTTTGAGACAACACATACTCGTGCCTAGAAGTATAAAATGAAGAGTAGCATATTGAAATTCAGCCACGATTTTTGTTTTCCTAGATAATCTATAGTTCTCGATAAATGCTAAAGCAATTTGTTGTCTAATTATTTACTCGCTTACGCATTTAACCACTTCAAATAACTTAGTATTTGATTCATTACCAAGACACAAAAGTTTTAAAAGATTTACTTATTACAATTAGATCAAATCATGGTGTACTAAGAATTGGAAGAAAAGATAATGATATTTTCAATGATGTAAAGAAAATAGTAGTTAGTAGCAGAAAATTCTCTGAATTTTAATTAAAGTCTTCCCGTGATATAATTGAAGTATAACCTACTATCAGAGCGGAGCTTTGATGATAAAGCGACGCTCGGTTAAACGCCTCAGAGGGCTATTAACAACTCCTTAGGTGCGGCTTGCTTTTACATTGGAGCCATTAACTTCATACAGTCAGGTCTCATATCTAACGTTCAAATTGCTTTAGAGGTAAATAGAACATTCTAGGGTTAATCGAATTTTATTTTCCGGATGTTAACCCCGTGACACAACATGAACTATTTATTTCTATGATTATTATTATTGTGACTGTTTAATGATTGTTATGACGTTATGTAGGCAACGCGGAGGTGTACATAGTACTGGCGCTGCTGATCGGGTTCGTGACGGTGGTGGTAGGATGCTGGCTGTCGGACAACTGCTGGTCGCCCGAGCCGGAGGACGTGCTAGCCGGCTGACCCGTGGCGGCGGGCGCGTGCACGCACGTCTAGCGCCCGCCCGCCGCGGCCTCGCCCGCGACTCCGCCGCCGCCGCCGCCACCACGCGCACCTCGCGCGTCCACCCTCCTGCACGCTGCGAGCCACCTCTGCCGCGGCGCCTGCCTCGCGCTGCCCTGCGACACACAGCAGCGGCTTTTCTGACCCCAGCCCTCCTCCTGTCGCCTTCACGAAAAAACTAACGGAACGCACCCGATGGTCAACGGTGTATGCGACAGCGAGTGAGACAAAATAAAAACAAATGCGTGTTTGTGTCTGATCTAAAACGGCGACAAGGTGCAAGTAACTTTACTGAATAAGAGCTTCGATTTCTATGTATTTTGATGTGTGAAAACGTCTAAAGTGTGTGATTTAAAACTCGGTATAAGAATTATAAAGACGGCGTCGCCGGGGACGGCGCAGTGTAATCGGATCTATCATCGTAGGCAACGCTTCTAGCGGTCGCTCTGACTTCGACTCATCTAACCTCACCTATCACGTGGTGCGCTGTGACTTACGCGCCACTTCACTATTGTTTCTAAAAGTATGTGCCTTTAAACGCTTTCCTCGTCTCAACATTGTAGTTTAGAGTGTGTTTTGTAACCCTTTAGAAGACATTTCTTCTCTCTGTCTTTAAGGACACGTTTAACCGATATGATAAGTGCAATACACATCATGACCGTGCCTTTACCGTTCTATAGACTTTGAGAGGGACGTAATTATCAATAGGTTTAAAAAACGGTTTCCTCGACGGAGAAATACATAACCGATTGTTTTTGTATTTTTGTAAAGAATCAGCTTAAGTTTTAATAGTTTTTTTGTTGTATTGAAGGACGACAGCGTTTTAAAATAGAGGAAAGTTAGTTAGGACCAAAAGTCTTTCACATTAATGCGTCAATTGGGATATAATAAAAATTTCATGGTCATAGGATAGAGTTCAAGTTTGAGAGACAACGATACGGTAACATGACTAAATGTAAATGTAGAATTTTGATACATTTTTTGGGAGTTTGTAAGTTAACTACACACGTAAATATATAGATTTGAATACGACAAAATGTCACATGAGTATTGTACAGTATTTTAAAGTTTTAATGTATTTAATAACCTATTCATGGAAACAGAAAATCACAAAATTGTATTGATTACAACGAGATTTTACTACCTTGAATTGATAATTTTATTTTCATACTTTTATTTATTTACAATTAGCCAACAAACTAGTATTTTTCACGTTCTAATAAGTGGCAGTAATCTCAATCATCGATGCTTTAACATAACATGCTAACTTTGATAAAATGAATCTAATCTAACCATTGTAATAAGACAACAATAAACTAATTATAATTGAGTCATGTGCACAAAAACTGCGTAGTGTTTCGAGTTTGTGAAGTTATTGGATTGCACAGTTAATAAATAACAAAGTTAATGTAGCGTGTAAAGTGTGTTTATGCATTTTATAACTTTAATAAACTTGACAATCGTTTAGATGTTTGTATTCAGTAAATATGTTTAGGTCGCGAAATGTGTTTGAAGCTTTTTTAATAGTCTAAATGTGTATAAAGTTATTACTGTCTATGTGAATTACAACTGTGTTTGTAAGGACTTTTTGATGAAATTAGAAACCTAATTTAAACTAAGTAATTTTTCACATCTACGATGATATTAAGTTTGTGAAATTTCCTTCAATTTAAGTGGTTTCTTTTGGTACATTATAAACTTTGCTTATTTATTTCATGTCATGTAAATCCATTTATATATGGTAGGTTTCAAAATGTAATATGTATATTGTACTATACTGTTCTAAACAAGGTGCTCTAGGATATTACAATGTGATTTGCTTTCATCATTAAAACATTTAATATAATCGTTAAAAACATTTGAAGATTAATATGCTCGGATGACTTTTTAAGGAACTTAATCAGTGACATTTGTTTGTAAATCAAAATCATCTAAAATTACCTATAATAGCTGTCACTCCGTTCCTAACTTTGCCCAATTTAATATACAAGAGAATCTTGTCTGGAAACTTGGTGAAGTTTCATATTAATTCCAACCAATGTTAAAGTAACTTTGTAAGTAACTTTAAAGTAACAAAATTGCAAAGATTAACTATAATCTTTAGTATAAAACTATATTTTACGTTAAAGTACTTATTTTTTCAATGTTTTAGTGCACAGCATTGTTACCGCTGATACAGAGTGTAAAAAACTTTAATTTTTTTTTCTTAAAAAGTAAAAGTCTGACGTGATATAATTTGCAATTTATTATCGTACATATTGCCATTACAACTGAATCACAAAATTATTACAATAGACAATATGCTGTTGCTCAAACCTCAAATCAAATTAACGAATACAATATTCCATTTTTCGCTTCTCTGACCACTGATTCTGAACTAAGCCTTATGGATCGTAGTGTCTATGGTGAAAACACTGTTTTCGTTCGAATTTTTCCTTGTGATTTATTTTTTATGACTTTATCAACTTTAACACGGATTTTTGCACAAATTACCCGAGACGTAAACTTTTATTAAACCTTTGTAGATTTATTAAACCTATTCTACTTTTAGGAATTCGAACTAAACGATTATGTACTTTAGGTGGATCACATTAGAATTAAAGAAGTTATTTTTTTTCTGACAGGAGTCGCACATGACATGATCTAGAATTAAACTACTAAATACTAAATCGAGATTGTTTGAGAAATATTAACATTTTTGTATTAAACCTAATACAGGAGTAAATAATATAGTCACTTATATAGATAAAACATGTAAATAATACCAAGATAATACTAAAGCACGTGTTTGTATAAGTATGCATAATTTACTAGTGTTACCCATTTTAGACTTTAAGGAAACCGACTGAATAGTCAATACTTTTAAGTAATTTGTAACATTTTTTAGATGATAGATACCCGTAGACAATAGTTATCGAAACCATAAAGTTTTTTTTATATTATCACCACGCCTACTAGTTTGCAACTCGGTAAAGTAGATGTACAATCACCGTTGTTTTTTGGAAACTGGTTTTATGAAACTGTGAATGTAAAGTTTACATTTTAGTCTTTTAATTATATTATCTATGTTGTATTCAAATAATTATTTAGTCAAAGAAATGAACATAAGCTTTAGTTCAATTAATATGTTTGCATTTATATATAGAAATAATTTTTGAAACATAATTGTAATTTAATTTAGGCATTTTTATGTGTATAAACTATGGAGGCATCAGTTTCGGCATGCGTCGCGCATTGCTGAGACTGGCTGGCTTGGCTGAACTAGGAATTGAGAGAACATGTACGCTCAATATAATATTTAGTGAAATAATAATTGTAATAACTATGTCATAATTGTCACGAATAATTCGAATAAATGTAATAATAATCATGGAGTTTTTTTTTCTTGCGTCGCTTGAATACTGACGGGTTCGTAGCGAGGCTAATGAAAATATTCAAGAGTGAACTCATAAAAGGAAGTTTTTTAAAGCAAACTATTTCCATAGAGATGTAGGCCGTGGCGTATACCGCCGGGCGACAGCCTCTGTGCCCGCATACATTCACTTGCGGTAAACATATAGGTACCTACAATTCATACACCAATAAATTCTTTCTTAACCGTTGCTTTATAAAAATACTCATATCCTTTTAGAAATACCAATTAAATGCTACATAAATATTCATTAATGAGATATTTTTATGTGAATGTTTTCATCTATGTTTTTACTAATACATATACGAGTCTCTACTAAAATATCTTTAAGCATAAAATAAAGTTATCGTTGCGATTAAGTTTGATTGCAATTGACGACATATTTCTATCCTGTCTTAAGATTATGCAGACGATTTTTAGTAATTCACCCATTAATTATTCAGTAAATATGTAGGTAGATAAATTGTAGAGATTGCATAACACAATTTTAGCGTAGCTTTAATTATTTTCATAATTATTACTACATTTGTAAGCGAATAGTCTATTTAACAATATACAAGTTTCATGAGTATTTATAATAGCAGCTATTTCGCATAAAACAAGTGCGTCGGCTGCCATATCCGTTGGCTACGGAAATGTGCACATTATTTATTCACCGGGTTCTTTTCAGCGGAGACTCTCAACTCGGCTGCTTCACCGGAACGCCGCACTAGTTATAAACACCCGGCGTTTTCTTTTTTTTATTCAAATTAGGAGTATCCAAAAAAGTGGCCATTAGCACTTTAAATATTGTATTATTATTTTTTAATTGTTTTAACATTTTGAAGCAACTTAAATCAATGAATTATAAATATAGTCAAATACACCATCTTTGTATAGCTGCGTAAATGAGCTTAGCTTGTATAGGTAAAACTTTCATCACCAGCTCACTATATGTCCCCACTGAGGGGCTCGGAGCCTACCCTAATAAGGACTAGGCCATAGTCAACCACGTTGATTATTGATCGAATTCGAAGATGATGTTGTCTTAGCTGAAATTATCGAGTACATAATAAAACCGGTGAGGCACAACCAGTATCACATTACGAATGACATAAAAGACGGCGAAGAACAGTTTGTTTACGCGCCCATGATGTCCTCTTTAAACGCAATGTTGGTCGTACTAGGCAGCACTGATGATCAGCTATCGAAAAGTTACAAGATAGCGCCGATCCTAATGCAACAGTTTAATTTCGATACGCATCTTCAAGTCATATTGGACGTTACTAGAGACCCCAGTTTGGCGATAATACTATGCGAGGTGCTGTTCAAGCTGTACTTCAATGCAGTTTTGGAAGCGTACCATCAGAAGAAGAAAACGGACAGCGAGATTATGAACGAGATCACTTCTATATACAACAATGTTCTGCAAAAACTTATCGAGAAGCAAATGTCGGAAGCCGTCGCAGATTTCGTTGTGAAGTGCAATTTATTCTTGGCTAAATTGGGTGCGAAGAAACAACAATTCTTCGAAAGAGACGGAAAGAAATTCGAGTTTCAAAATCAATTTGTGTTGCACTTGGTAGTTCCGATGTGGACGTATCATTCATTATATTGCGGTAGCGAAGCTAAACTCATCGAAATAGACAATTATTCTTTTAAACTGACCAACGTAACGGCGGAGCATATCACTCAATCGGCGGAGTTCTTTCAAAGAGTCGTTCAAAACAACGCCGCCTATGTTAAACAGGTCACGATATACACAGTTAAAAATCTATTTCAATTTCGAGGGCAATTAAACAAAGCGACAGCTGGTATACTGTACCAGGGATTGTACTATGTTTTGCAAACATTCATAATGTCAGACGACGTGGGTAATCACTTGATTCTAAGTGAAACTCCGCTGCGATCTCCCGATGACATCAGATTATTGCGTTTGGTTCTCGATGCAATAAAAATGCTCTTAAAAGAGCATCACATAAATTGGTACGAAACCTTAGAGATTATATGTCTTCAAGTAACTCTGTTGAATTTGATAAAGTTAAAAGTGATGTGTGCAAAGGTTAGTGATTTAACTTTATAGATTTATGATCCATCGGCTGTGAGAACGACATGTTAAAAATTGTATATTTCAGGGGTTGGTGCAGACAATAGACTTGATTAACTTGAGTGTACGGAACTTCCTCTCCCCGGATATGAGGCTCCTGGTGGAGAGTAAGGGTGGCAGCTCTCTGAGTGAGATCGGCGTGATGACCAAGGAGTACATGCAACATCCCGACTGGGAGGTCCGCGAGTCCGCCCTTAGCCTGCTACTCAGCTGTGCCGATGTATCCTTTGTCAGTATGTACATTTTGTAAAACAAAATTGCAATTAAAAATGTTGTCCTATGATTTCAGACTTGAAGTATGTAATTAAATACTTTGAAATTTGGATGGAGTGTAATATATTTTTCACATGAATCAATAGTTTGACAATTTCAGAGTACGTACCGCTACAGAAAGTGATATCGTCGAACCACCTCATGCTGTTAGCGGCGACGAGTGCGCTAAGCGATTCTGAGCCTTACGCGCAGGCCACCGCGCTGCAGTGCCTCGCCGCCGCAGCCAAGATCGACAAGATATGGTCAGATGTCAAGAACGTGCATCCTAATTTATACGTAAGTATCTATCCTACCAAAGCGAAATTAACATCATTTTCTTTGAAAAAACAGAGACGGAGAAATATGTCATATTGTGCTATTGAAACAGATATACTTTACTTTTGTTTTAGTATACTAGTATATTCTAGTTTATTAAATAAGCTAATATCCATTGTCATTTTACCAGGTACAATTGATTACTTTAGCACAAAGGAACCAAGAAGACTTAATAAGACAAGAGGCAACAAACGTATTGACTGAAATTTTCTTGCATCAAAGTATTACATGCGAATTTAAAAACTTTTTATTCCGAGTTATGGCGAAAGTTGCGCTGAACGATTTGCACTGGGAGGTGCAGATAGCTGCCCTCAACTTCTGGCGGCACGCGATCAAGCAACAGTGTCTCGACCGCGGTATGATGGACGGGAAGTTCCCAAACGTAACATTTTCAAAGGAGAAGAGAAAAATTATCGTCTTTAATGACAAGGAAATAAAAAAACAACTCGACAATATAATGAATGATCTGTCTGCTATCGGTTGCTTAAATGTTTTAGATAAATGCTTAGATATAGAACAAAATGTAGCTGTGATAGAAGAGGCATATAAAATTGTAACAGAACTGAAAGTGGTTTTAGATAATTATAAGTTTGTTCCGACAGAAACAACTACACCTAAACAGGATTTGATCGAAACTAAAGCAGCGATAGATTTAAATTTGGATACAGAAATGGAATTAGGTACAGAACTGTTTGCATCTCACGGAGGTATGTTTGATTTACGAGATTTAATCATTGATGAAATAACAAACTCGTCACAAAGCGATCTCATTATGGATATTCTCAACAAAAGACCACGGGAAGATAAACAACTGTCAGATATAGACGAAACCGTACAGATCCCAATACAACCGTTTGCGTTTTTACAAAAAGTCAATTCGACAGACTACCAAGCGATTATAAATAATAAGAAAGGCTGGCGTCCAGATGAAACAAATCTAGACGAATTAATTGATGAAATATTAAGCAACGAAAGTGCAATACAAATTAATACCATAGATATGTGCGACGTTTAGTTTTAATTAAATTTTTATACCATAAGTAACTAAGTTTTTTTTTTACCTGTTTGTTAAAAATAGATTTGATTATGTAATCCTACTGTTAAGAATAATAAACTTGAGGCTCTAGTAATGTGATGATTACGATCGCAATTTATTTTAGTAGTCAAAATTAACATTTTCATTCATGTGCATCGAATAATAATGAATTTATTTCACACATAAAATTACTTAAAAATAATGATTCTTCAAGGAGCCACAGAAAACTTAGTGCTGGTTTTTCTTTATTTAGTAATAAATAAAAACCAGACTCAAAATCTTCTCTTCTCTCACACTCTTTAGACTTCTTTTGGTGCTATTTTAGAATTAATCAGCTTTATTTCTTTTTTTAAGCAAAATCTATGAAAACAAAGAGAAGTATGTTTACACTTAATAAAAGGTCATAAATCTACAATTAATCTTTATATTAAACAAACTAAAACTACATAATTACATCTATTCAATTTCTATAACAGCTCCGACTTTCGATAATGCTTCTTTCAGTTTTTCTGCCTCATCCTTAGAGATGTCGGCCTTCACAACTGTGGGTACACTTTCAACAAATTTCTTTGCTTGCACCAAGTTAAATCCTTCCAGAAGACTCTTGACTTCTTTGATTAGCGCCACCTTTTGTTTGTCATCAAACTTTGTCATTTTAACCTGAAATATTAAGGAGATTGCAGTTTTCAAATTTTTAAATTCAATAGATAGACAATATTACAATGATTTTTGAAGTAACTATTGACCACAAATTTCTCATAGGTAAAGTTACAAGGAGGACTTAGTATATTCTGTCAATTTTGGCAAAATAATTTTCACAAAATGTTGAAATTGAAATACTTAATCAAATGTAAAAACTTAACTGAGCTGAGGAGTATGCAGGTAACATGGACACCTAATACTATTGACTAAATATAACAGGTTTGTAAGAAGTGATACTGAAATAACTCACTGTAAAGTTAGTCTTAACAGTTTTTGGCGCAGCCTCCTCTTCCTCTTGTGCTGCGGGGGCTGCCATCGCAAACCCGCCGATAGGCATAGCAGGTGCGTCAGGAAGGTTAATACATACAAAAATACAAATCTTTCTTTATAATATTAGTATATTGCACAAGTTTTTGCTACAAAAAAGGTATAATTTAACATACTAAATATATTTAATTTAAAAAATTGTTATAAAAACTACGTATTTTTTAAATATCTTTTACGAGAAAATGAAAAATTGAGTACATGTTATAAATTTCAAAGTGTGTATATTTTTAATTTGTAAGCGGTATAATGAATAAAGCCAACGTGAAAGATGGCTAGCTTGTTTCAAACAAAAACACTTTACGTTAGCTTTTGTAGTTACGCGGCGGCGTGTTGGTTGGAGATATCAAGTTCCAATTGGATGGGGCTTTCTAGTGCATTAAATGGACACCGGACTTATTAATAGCTAGCTGTTGTCAACGACTCGGTCCGTCGTTTTAAAAAAAAACTTTTATTAATGGCCTATGTTTTTGTAGACTATTCTACATCTGTGCCAAATTTCATCGAGATCCGTTGAGCTGATCTGGAGATACCTTCTAACATACATTAATATCCTTCTAAACTCTCGCAATTATAATATTAGTAAGATTTTAAAAAATCCTTAGATAGCATAGCAAATGTCTTTTAAGACGGATTGTTTAAATTCAATTTTAAACATTATGAATCAATATTACCTAAACATGACTGGAGATTCAATCACTAGACTTCAATTAGCCGTAGCCTTAAACATTAAGATACAGTAAACCGTAGCCTAATGTATTATCTTAGAAAAAGTACTTTTTTATATAATACAGCTTATGTTTATAGAATGAAATTCAAATCAAATTAAAAAAAAGAAAAATAAACATTTCGCGTTTCACATCACTAGTATTCCATTTCCCGCCCACATTCAAAATCGATAACTTGGCGCCCAGACTTGTTATTAAAACGACAGTGTCAAACACCCCCGCACTCAGCGTTACAACGCTCATATTTACGCTGCATTAAACCAATGCTCGTTTAGTTCAGGTCACGTCTCAATTACCGCTCGTCCGGAGCGCAATGAATACTGTTATATCACTACATTCCTGTTCTACAAAGTTTTGCAAGACATCTGGATTTCTTGCACTTTATTTAAAAAAAAAACCTTTTGAGAAATGTGTCTGTTTGTAATATCAATACCAGATTTCGGGAATATGATGTATTTGCGTTGCTGATATCGTTATCGCGAATCTATTCGAAATCGCGTTTAAAAATTTTTTGTCTGTCTGTACATATGTCCACATGCCGCGTTTGTTCCGGGTAATCTCCGAAACGACTGGGCCGATTTCGACCGGACTTTCGCTGAAGGGTAGCTGACATAGACGGGCATATTATAGGCTACTTTTTTATCTTAATATTGCGTGGACGAAGTCGCGGGC
>JAOCNA010000002.1:4696936-4709912 GCA_026546675.1 Papilio helenus
AGCCGATTTCGACCGGACTTTCACTGAAGGGTAGCTGACATAGACGGGCATATTATAGGCTACTTTTTTATCTTAATTATTAATAGTACTTTTTTTAAATAATTATGAAAGTACACATTACCGTGTGCATTGATTAATTATATTTTAGTAATAATTAATGAATATGTCATGATAATGCGGTTTATGTGTACCAATTATTCAAAATGCTTTATAACGTATCTCACAATTATATTTAATTGTGGTTGAAAGATTTATTACCTCATTCTGTTACATTTGATATATTTCACAGGATTAAATAACGCGTCCACTGACGTGATTATACTCACGCTCGTATTTTATGGGGGTAGAACGCTATTTTTTCCTATGGTAATTTTTTACAAGTCCATTCTATTGCAATATCCCGTCAACAAAAGTGGGCTCACACCTTTGAGTAAACTATCGCAAAATTGTTGTGCGATTGTCGATTGTTTCGCAGCCAATTCAACTGTTTAGTTGCACAACTAAAAGTAGAGCGCACACCTAGAACTAATCTATCGCACAACTGTTAGTTGTGCGTACGCACTAAATGGCTTGATTTTGAAGTGTGTATTGGATTCGTATTCCCCTGTCTTTCCTTTCCTTGTACGAATAGGTTGAGAAGGGGAAACTATAATTAGGTCTCCGACACTCACCAGACGAATCGAGGAACTGCGTCCACTTTACAGCTGTTTGTGTGGTAGTGGTACTGCACCGAGTGAGAGCCATTTATTGAAAATTAAAGCGGGCTCTACCTCTATAAAGAAC
The DNA here is from genome assembly GCA_026546675.1 of Papilio helenus. NCBI lineage: Eukaryota > Metazoa > Arthropoda > Insecta > Lepidoptera > Papilionidae > Papilio > Papilio helenus. The sequence goes on from JAOCNA010000002.1 coordinate 4,697,720, forward strand.
TATACTGAAGACTTACTAAGAATAGTCTCTAGGTATACTAGAACATTATTAACATTGTTGTATGTAAACTACTGGCTTCTGGTTTCCGGTAGATCAGGTAGAACTGTCTTGACAGTAGACAGCAATATTACCTAACTACGTACATAATATTAATAAAACATAAAAGATTTTCCTCTTTTCTCAAGTAAAGCATTTGCTTGACTAGCTTTCCAAAGACTACATCATGTGGATTTAAAAAAAAAACCTATATTCTAGACTATCCTCTACATCTATGCCAAATTTAATCAATATCCGTTTAGTATATTAGTCTACAAACTCTATTAAACATCCATCTAAACTTTCGCATTAATAATATTAGTTAGATGCTGAGTTTTATTGCGTAAACACAGTTCAGAAACAACTGCGAGAAATGTTTCAATTGTTAGTAAAATATTTTTCTATTTAAAGCTTCGTCTTTATGTTTTCTTGGAAGGAATTGAAAATCAATGCGTACTTCCGATTGCACCGGCGTCGCTTCCTAGAAAAGTTTATAGCATTTCACATTTATCTGTCGATGGAAACATTGCTTGTATGTATTTCTATTTACAGTTACGAATCGTACTGTATACGACAATTTGAATGGAGTTTATCAAGTAATTTTAGTACTAAACGGATCTAGATCTAGACTTAACAATAATTCTTCATCCACAGACTTGGTGGTAGTTTTTTAATAACTAAATTATTGCGCAATCAAAGATTGAGATTTTTATTCTCACCGAAGACAAGGACAGAACTTTGTATTGAAACGTTTTTAGACTAAGTAATGCAGTGACCTTTTGTTGTTAAAGAAGATTGCTGGCCGGAAAGAAATCTTAGAAACTCTTTTGTTAAATATGATTAACTAAAACTTAAGTAGATACCACATATCGCTATTAAAAAGATTGTAACTGGTGGTATTGTGTTTATTGTTGATATTTTGGCGCTGATGATTGTGGTTAGTTGCGGTGAGGATGGAAACTAATCATAGATTTAACTGACGATATCAACAGACGCGTTTGTCACTACGATGAAAAGGCTGTTTAAAGTAACCGGCTATATAACCTGTACGGTAATGTTGATCTCAGAAAATATATTTTTTGGTTTAGTTTAACATTATTCTCGTCATCTGACCTGAAAAATAAACAATTTTGAATTTAGCTACTAATAAACATGACTTTTATAGTGATACCTTTTTGATAGTGTAAGGAGGACGCTAGTGAGCTATCATAGTTCATAGCTGTAATGTCTTGGCTTTTGTGTCATTTATGGTTGAACAAGTTTTACATATGTTCTTCAGCCGCAATAATAGCAATTTTTTCAGTGGGCCAGATAAGTAAGTTGCACTTTAATGTGCAATATATTAATAATTAATGCAAGTTGATTAAGTTAATGATCTTATTATACGAATAAAGATATGTTGCTATGCACCTTGACTTCTGGAAAACCATAACAAATGCTTTATTGATGTATTTGTGTTGACAAAACATGCATGTAATATCTTTTTTAATACTTTAAGTAACAATGTGTCGTTACTCACACATCGTGTATGGATATTGCCAATATCTAAATATATTTAACATTACACCTATTTTAGTCTTAGGTCAGACCCGATCACCCGTAAGCGACTGTGGTATTTGGATAAAAATATCACTATCTATTTTCATATTAAACACCTTTTCGTGCTGTCAGCCCCGCTATAGGGAGGTGTAATCTGGGATAGCAAGGCTATAAAAGTGTATCGGGGTCTATATCCGTCCGTTGTCAGAGTTGGTCTTTTTATAGGGACGGAACTTTGATCATTACTCTCTCTAGCGAAGTAAAACTAATATATAAGTTCACCTGTTCTCAACAGAGTAGTTTATCGCGACAAATTGAAAACAAAACTTCTGGCAATAACGTTTATTTACGGTCTATCTTTATGTGCATTGCATATCAAATTTGATACTTCATGAGTGGCATTTCACGGTGCGGGTTATTAACTTATTTTCATTATTACGATAATTCAATTTAAAAAATATCAAGAAGGTTTGTTCGAAAAACTGTTTAGTAATATGGTATCAAGCAATTAATGTTAATACTTAAATTAAGTACTGCTGATATAATGCTCTTACATCTAAAGGAATTCGAAATGTTAAAAATTTATGTCACTTATACTTAATCGTTAAAATTCTGCTCCAACAATAACTTTAATAAAAGATTAAAACTTTGACAAATATTTTCATTGCTTGTAATTGAATCACATTTGTCGTCCACTTTGTTCCAAAAAGAATATCGAAAACATTTTCTCTGTTGAAAATCAAAATGATCGCAGATTTGTTAAATTTATTATTCAATGGAGTTGTAAGGGCGACTCATCAGTGTAGCGCATGCCAAGTTGTGCCATTTGTTATCTGCTGTTTGATTCATAGCAGCGCTTTCACACTGCCCGCTGCAGTATTCACCCGCCGAGAACGTTTTCAATAAACGTTATCATAAATTTTAAACGAAGAACTACGGTTTGGAGTTAAAATAAATTGATCTACTTATAATCCTAGCTTCACTCTGCTTAAGATGATTGAAAACTCTCCTGTCTGATGCTTATTTTTATTACAACTTTTTGAAATTCATTTTTGTATGTCTAGATGTTATATAGATCGTAGTCATATTTATAATAATAGTTTTTTTGAGACACTTTTAAAAATGCTATTTAATTTTTTTAGATATATTTGTACAATTTCACGAATGAAAATATGTTACTTCAACATTTGTTTGTTGTGTATCAAATTTTAAATTATGTTGCATGTCTCTATAATGATGACCATGGATTAACCGCAACACAAACGGATATGATGTCGCATAATAATCATGTTAACTATATTTACCTAACCTTATTAATTTATAACATTAATTTAGTAAAGGTTTGAAAGCCATTTACTGAAATGTAAACATTTCTGCGTTTTTTAATGCCTTTGGTACCTAATCCGTTCAATTTACTTATTCATCCTTTGCTAGTAACATGGCCAATAACGATAAAAGTTTTAATTATATTTAAATTTTCGCATATGTTTTCAGTTTACTCTAAACGAACCTCGAATACAGTAAATAACAAAACTTCCTGCATATGCAACTTTTTTACTGACTGAATTATGAATAGTTTTAGCCGCCTGTGTATTGAGTGCTTATATTCAAAACTAACTACAAATTACAATTATTACCAAGTATATAAAAAAGACCACAGTGCAAATAATAATATTCCAAAGAGTATAGTTTATAAAATACGTTAGAAATGTATGTCACAGTTTGCTTAATCGTTCGTTATAATGTTCAAATATATATTTGAAGCTAGAAACTGAGAAACATATAGGCCGATAAAGCAATCAAAAACATAAATCTCCTTAAGATTCGGCATGTTGATATTCCTGTCTGGCGGAAAGCCAAAAATGTTTGAGTTAACGATATTTTTCCTTTCTACAATTCTTTGGTGGCGGGGTTTCGCAACGCCGATAAACAGGCAATTCAAGTACGGTAAGGCGGTAATTTGTAGGCTTTGGCGAGTTTTACTTTTTTTAACTTGAATCGTCTACGAAGTTTAAGCCCGCTTTGTCCCCGCTCACAGATACCCTCGGATGAAAATTTACCAGCGCGAAAATATTTAACAGCGTATTTTCAACCTTTACACAATTTTAAATATATTGATGCTAAAAATTATACAACTATGATAAAAAATATGACACTAAACTATATGTAAATCTCATGCATACGGTTGTTTGACAAGTTTTTATGCATAAATATTTTGACTTAATTAAAAGGACCGATTGCATTTTATTGTGAATGGAGCTTAGAAATTATCGGCAAACATATGCCATACATGAGGTGTCAAATGCTCTATCTTCTTTGCATATTATTCTCCAGAGATAATTGTGGTAACCGGGGTAGCTGTGGTCTCATAATATCATATATATTCCACTTACTTATTTGACCTTTCGAGACTAAAAGTCAACTGTGATGATTCACGTAATTTGTGAAGAAATTCAAGCTTCATTTGTTAACATCAAGTTAAGTAAAATTGATGAGAAATTATACATTTGACCTTAATGACACCAACGCATTTCAATCTACATGAAAATATGACTTTCATTATTATAGCAATTTGAGTGGAAAAAATATGCGCATCTAATAACTGAGAAACATCCAAATGGAGCGTCGAGGGCGTAAGCGTTTTGTTTAAACAGTTATGAAGACGTCGGGAGTCAACGAGCCTTCTCATTAACGTTGCAACGTAGTCACTAACTACTTACTACGAGAACTACGTGACAGGAGTTTTTATTCGGCACATTGCCAACATAATAAATATACCCTGACCTTTTATTTGAAAAGTTTGTCCTCAGTTTCTATTAATATACCGTTTTCTCAGTGATATAATTTACTGTTACTTTTTCGGTACTGTATGAACAGTTTTAACGGCTAGACGCGGACACGGGTCAGGAGCGCGTTCTGTGGCGGGAGATAGACAAGCTGTCGCGTGTCGTGTTCCCCGCACTCTTTCTATTGTTTGTCACCATGTACTGGCCGGTCCTCCTGCTCAAGACAAAGACCTCATAACAATTCACATCCTTGACACCTTTGTCACCACGTTGATGTAGCGATGACATTAAAAAAACAACACGTGTCATAGGCGAGAGAAACTTAAGCGTAATAGCACAATTGCTTTTAACAAAGAGATTAAAAAACTTATAGAGTAGGCATAGTTGACAGTTTACTTGAAATATTTCACAATCTTACTGACGCTATCTATTGATAGATCCTAAATACATGTCAATATAGTTAATGATATTTCAATATTTATATTTTATCTTTAGACACTTTTTAGTTTATTTTAATTTAAAATAAAATATTTAATTTCATGTCAATACAGAGGTCGCGCTTAAATTGACAACTGATATAGTACCTTTCAGAGAAAGTACAGGAGAAAACATTTTGTACACTACGCCTAGTCTATATATTTCTTAAATGTCTTTGGCTTTTAAAATATACGCACAAAATTATTTTTACTCGATTTAATTTAGAGATTTCTCAATTATTGTAGAGTGAGTGAGAGAAAAGCGTCAGTTGAAGTTAATATCTGTTTATTTCAATGACCTTTCAAAATGTTCTAAATATTGTTTTCTCTAAGACATTGTAAATATTCGCACATAAAGATGGTTGTACAAACTGAAAATGTTTAATGATTTTCATATAAGTAGCACAATCCGTTAAATAGGAGTAATAAAATTTATTTAAATTGTTATATTAGTAAAATTATAATTTTTGTATCAAAATTTACTTATGTTAACAGTTATTAAGAGATATTTAAAAAAGGGAATGAAAATATCACTACTTTACCTCGTAAATAAATCTAGGAGCGAGACTTGAGTAGTTGCCTTAAAACTCAGTATAATATTCTGTTAGTTGTAACAGGAAACCTTATTAAATACGTTCCCGTGAATAATGGTAGAGCTCTTTGTTATAAGATCCATGAAATTTAATTTACTAGATGTAGAAAATTGCATTTCTTCATAAAAGGCTATGCAAAGTATGTTCATAAGAATGGGCGCATACCTTTGATTAATCTATCGTACAACAGCTGTGCAATTGTCATTTGTTTGGCAGCCAATTTAACTGTTCAGTTGCACAATTAAAAATCGAGTAGTGAACACCACACATCTCATAGGAATCAAAGCGAGACTAAACTGTTGTGCGATAGTTTTGTCAAAGGTGTGTGCCCCTAAAACTCAATTAGAAACATATAGTTAAAAATATTTCAACTTTAATTACTACAACTAAAGTTTAAAATAAAATTTATTTCAAAGTTCATATTATTAGAGTTAGAAAAAGTTGTGTATTTTTTTTTAATCGTGGAAGGCAAGTTTAGAATTTTTTCCTATCATTAATACATTTTTATTAAGACAAACGTATCTCAATTTGTTTTAAAATTATTTTTCATTGTTAATATTATAAGAATTTATTTTAGCTTTACATGGTTGTTGATATAAATATATATTATGTATTCTATTTCATTATATCAAATGTGATCGTTTTAGGATAATGCATTTTGGTGCTGGTTTGAATGGTAAAGATATTTATATTGAAGTTAATTTGTTAAATATCTAGTTAATAACATATCATGCTCTGATAGTTTTGCTACAAATATGTGTAAATGAATTAAAATGATGATTATGGATTGCATTTTGTTTTATTAATCTATATTAATATTATAAAGAGATAAGATTTGTATTTTTGTATGTATTAAAATAACTCAAAAACTGGACCGATTATAAAATTCTTTCACCGTTAGAAATGTAATTTATCTATGAGTAACATAAGTCACGAGGGCGAAGTCGAGAGCAACAGCTAGTATAATATAGCCTATGTTACTCACAGATAAACTACCTTTCTAACAATGAAATAAATTTTAATATCGGCCCAGTAGTTTTTGATTTATTTCAATACATACAAAAATACAAATCTTTCTTCTTTATAATATTAGTATAGATTAAAGCTGTACCCTAAACCTAACCTTCTTTATTTTATTGATATTTTTGTTTTAATTATTCGGAAAAAGATATGAAAAAGGTAAGACCTAAGAAGTTAAAAATATATCACGCATACCTAATAATAAAAGTTATAAATTCAAATTAATCTATATTCAGCACAATAAGATGGTTCAGAAAGCTCGTAAGCTTCAAGTGATACTTGTTCAAAATTAATTATTCATTAATCTTTCAAAATTCTGAAACACTTAGTAACGGGAATATTGATTTCGCTGAGGCGGCTTAAACACACGCAGTCTCTAAGCTGAAAATAATTCGCTTGCCGTCATTTGAATATTAATATGGAATTAATTTATTAATATAGAAAATGTAACAAGAAGAATATATGTTAAAGTATGGCTAAATTCCGCTTCGGACTGATGCAGCGGGAACTGATACTTCTCTCATAGTTCAGTAAAACTGTCCCTTCTCTATAAGGAAAGGGGCATACGAACGGCGGGAATACCAAGGTGATTAACGTTCCATGGATATCCGCAATACTAGTGGAACTACAGTGCGTTGCTGGCCTTTAAGGAAATTGTACGATCGCCTCTTGAAAGACTCAAATCGTTTTGGTTCGGTAATACCGATGACAGACCATTCCACAACGTGTCTGTTTAAGGCAGAAAGTTTCGCTATGTGTGATTTTGTACTATTTTACTTCAACAAGCTCCTACGAAAGTGAAATATTAATCTCTCAACAATCTACGGCGATGCGATTAATTGAATTGCTGAATGATGATTAGCTACAAAACTAAACTATGCAGATCAAACAATAAAACAAAGACATTAAACATATGGATCAACATAACTAATTCATTAGAATTTCTTTGTAATATTTCTCGTCAACTAAAACTGTCACCTAGAAAGATGAATGGCGCGATGTCTAAACTTTGTTGGCACGAAACAATTTTGTATGTAACATTTGCTTGTTTTGAGAATAAATTTAGTTTTAATGTTCGAATCTGAAATTCAATTACACTGCATACTCCAATACCAACTAATTTAAAACAAAAAACGAACTATTTTTAATTCATCCTCAATATTTTTAAAATCCCACTCTTTATTTTAACGAACGTACTTTTTCGTTACAATATTATTCAAGCCGCCCAGTTGTTTTTTTTTTTTCGTTATCCAAATCATGTTATTAATACTTCCATGTATAACTCATTCGATATTCCACATTTCCAAGAAATGTCTACTCCAACTTCAGTCAAGTTGAGAATCCTCAAAACTTTCAACAACTCTAATGAACCGGCTCAAATTTCCGAAATGCCAAGTTAACATGTTTCTAAAATATTTCCGAAATACTTTGTCGAAACTTTTTAATGCGATTCTTTCTTATTGTTGTTTTACACAAAATTTGCATTTGGAATTTTGCTAAAACTATTTACTAGGCGCCACCATAAACAAACCGCCAATGTTTAAATTTTACATTTAGATTAAATATCATGGAAACTTGAATGTTGTTAACCGTCCCTTTATCTAATTTATTTGCCTTTTGGCCTAGAAATTCCTTGTGGGCATTTTTACTATTTATCGTTTTAATTGTAGTTGATTGGTTGTGCGTTATTTTTCGGTGGATTGAACACATTTCTGTACAGAATGACAATATCAAGGCGGCGTCCTCTATGTCAAAATTTAAATAGAATTAGGTTGATTACTATTTAATATTTTGTCAATATGCTGAAGATGAAGCTACAGGCAATGTAATATTTATAAATTATGTATGTAATGTATGGATAATTAGATTAATACGGGTTTAAAGACCGAAAACTATGTCATGGCAGGCAAAACCTTCACACTTCACGCGACCTGAGCATGACATGTTCTATTATGATCCGTTACATACAACGCAATAATAATTCTTATATCAAACAAAATAGAAACGAAATTTCCTTAAATTAAACTGAAGGGATACATTGACAAACAGATGACATTTGAATTCACATAGCGTTTACCAAAACTAAGGTTCATAGTCCTAACCTTAGGTATAATTTAATATACATATATCAGAGTTCACTGTACTTAGATGATTAATCTACATGAACCTTGGGTAAAAATCTCGAAACATTTCAATAACATAAATTAGCTCACGTAAGATGTAAATAAGGTACGATACTATGCGTGTACAATAAGACGATACTCGCGAAATCCAACATCCATAACAGTATTTTTTGGATTTACAGATCACAATATAGGCAATATAGATAGTAAAGTTACAGAATGCGAATAGTACTAGAACAGTAGTAGAGCCCACTTTAACATCTTCGCACGAATGGGTCGGCTCGCTCGTGTAATACCACGACCACACAGAAGACAGGCGAGAAGTGGGAGCAATTCAGCGTTTCGTCTGATGAGTGTGGTGCCGGAGGCCCAACTTTAGTCCCTTTTCCTTCCCACCCTTTTTCTTGTAAGATAAAGATGGGAAGGGAACGTGGATTTGACGGTGGAGGAGACGCGTAGGAAGGGGAAACATGTCTATGGGCAGCGGTCGCTTCCCCTGTTTGGCGGATTCAGGTGGCCGCTCGCTCGTTTGCCACCTTATGATATAAAAAAAAACTTGTCTTTTAATTTATCTTAACTGCAAAGATATCTAGATGAATTTAAAATAATGGCATCAAATTAACAATTTAAACTTTCAAACATTCAAGTACCATTAATGCTACTGAATCACAAAATTACATGACAAATTGCGTAAAGCGAAACCAACAAGTGAAATCGTTGGCGATAATATTTAGCATCAACAATTTGAAACACTGTTTGTTGACTTTCGTTTAAATATTTTCGTAGTAATTTATTTGGAATTTTCCAAATAATCGACGACTAAACTCTCAAACTTATTATTATTGTATTTACAACTATAATTATACAAATGTTATAAACCCAAAAGTTTGGATGGATGGAAGATTCTATTACTCTTATTGTAAGTACAAAAAAGTTTAGAATACAATTAATTTTAATAGAACAATATTATGCGTATAGAAATTTATTAAAGTGACTTTTGGCCTTTAAACTAAACGAAAACTGGATCTTTTAAAATAATTACGCGTTGAAAATATATCGTTTCTTTGGCAAGTGTAACCGTCGTGTTTCTTATTAATAATGCATTGTATTAATAATATAACTTGATCAGATTTTTTTTCAATATTAAGCTGGAATATGGAATAAAATACACAATTATGTAGTTTTGAAAATAAATACAAATGACTATGAAACCTTAGAAATCTTTTCTTCTTATAGTAATGGAGACCTTCTCACCTTTGTGATTTTATTGCGTTTGCTACAAAGCTAAGTATTAACTAAAAATAAACATTGAAACATATAGTGCCATTATTGAAGCTAAGCGTTTTGTCATTTACATTGATGGACACTTGAAATCCCATTAGATATTAATTCCTATCTTTATCCAGTCCCGTAATATCTACGTCAATGCAGTTAAGCTCGGAATTATCATTTGATAGACACTAACTCCATTCGATTATCGAATTCAATGAAATTTGCATCGATTACGCTTTGATTTTAGAATTTCGATGCAACTCACCGTGGATGTTATCAGGGGCAGTTGGTGGCAGCTGCGAGAGAATGCTGTTGCAGAAGGGAATCGAAAAATCTAAAAAAACTATTTCGTGTTAGGCCATAATAATTTGTCACTCTAGACGTAGATCATGGGATACTGACACCTATGTACATGTCATACAATTCTACACTTAAGTAAATAGGACAACAGATAACGTATAACAAGAATTACTCAAACAAATAATAATGTCTGATCCTTTCTGTTAAATACTCTGTAAGCACTTTAGATGTTCAAACCCAAAGTGCTTTTGAATCACTTCATCACTAAGGGACAAGTATTATAATATTTCTTTTACTTGGAAAAGTAAAGTAAGACAAAATAAGCTTGGAATTAAAAACAAAAAGAATAATTTTAATTTTTATATCAAAATTCTTCGTAATTGAAAACGATTCACGGCCATGCTGAATCTATTAGCCAAATAAGGCCAATAAATTATTAACGAAATCAATTTAATATTGACGTTATCTTCAAAATAGGCGATAGATAAGAAGTCAGTAAGAATAAATTCAGCAAATTAAATCTTACACGACCTTTTAGCTAAATATTTATTAAAATTTAAATTAGAAACCGTTTCTATTTTCGTATCTAACAATCAGAAAATAATTGGTCCGTCTTGTCGATTTCGGGCACAATCAAAAACAATTGCCATGTATTGGATTGACATTGAATATTTTTATATGTCTCAACTACGACTGCCTTCATATTTCACATCCACTTATAGTCAGACAAGGATATTGCCCGGTAAGAAAAGCTTTGCTATCATGTTTAGTTCTCTCAGAAAAAATGTAGCATGTCGATTATAGTACCAAAAGCATTGTTTTTTTTTAAATGGACAGGGTATAAGAGGTAATATTTTACGCTTTGATTGTCGCCATCTAGGCGCTATCGGTCGTGGTTGATGTCGGTGGTAAAGATTTTAACTAATAACTGTTAACATATAATAGTTTTAGTCGCTTTTAATTTAGAAACCAAAAGCTGTAATTTCCAAGAGAAGATTAATCCATTTATACAGTTCAGTGAAGAATGGGAACTTGTTACACTTATTCACGTTGACAGGGGGCGCTGGAGACCTGTCATAATTTAGTTTGTCAGCCTACCGGGTCAGATATACTTATCGGTATCGATTCCGCGTAGGCGTTGCTTTGTGTTGTTACTATCGCGTTCAGGCCTTTATGTTTGAAATCTGTTATACAAAATGATAATATATTTCTTAAAATGTTCTTTTCATAGTAAAATATTAATAAGCCATACTTTTAATATATTTTGGATAAAATAGAATCATAGTAACTTGCCTACCAATGAAACACATTATTTTTTCAGGGTTCAACAACATTTATTCTCTCAAACTTTGTCATAAATATCAAACATTCCTTAGCATTTAAAAATGTAAAAAATGCAGTTTTTAAATAGGCTAACTTTTGTGTAAATATTTAACAATAGTTATGTTTGTTCGTCATTTATGTTTTTGTTTCTACACGATGTATTGTACACCAGTGTCATTGACACCATGACATTTGTGGCATTAGAAATAACGGAGATATAATTGTTATAACTTAATTGACATCGATACAAATTATTTCTTTAAAGTAAACATAGTCTGCTATATTTAGAATCTTAATTGAACGTCTAGTCTGAATGATACGCCCAAGTAACAAAAGAAACGATGAAAACAATGTAGGTTCTTTAAAATTTCCAACATTTTTTTTCTTAAAATAATGGTTCTTGTAATATCGTACATAGTAATAATTCTAATTTCATATATTTTTGACACTAACATTAAAAAAAAAACTTTTTTATGTCAATAATTTGAGTATATTTTCTCCAAAACCTAATTGCACAATATCTGATTACAAGGGTATTTACGATGTAACACTTGTAATTTTGTGCTAATTTATTACAAGATTTGTAATAAATCTATATCTATACATATAATAAAATTGGATTGTTTGTTTGTAATATCAAACGAAAAATTCCAGATTTTGAAAAGATGTATTTGCGTTGCTGATAACGAAAATCGCATTTAAATTTTTTTTGTCTGTCTGTCTGT
>JAOCNA010000002.1:4910341-4920699 GCA_026546675.1 Papilio helenus
CAGGAACAGGTACAGGCACACCTGGCAGAAGAGCTATCCAACTGGAGAGCCGAACAACAGGTTTATGAAGAAGTCTACATATAGATAATACAAAAAATCTGTTTTACATTTTTGATTTTCTACTGTTTTGATTCGGCATTGGATGTTCGCATTGCTGATAGAACAATTTGTTTATAAAAAGTATATAAAGAATTTTCAATATTTACTATTAGAAATACTACGTTAACAAGTAGTTTTATAATATTTTTTTTCGTCTGTTATCATTGTATTTTAACGTTCACACGGTGAGCACCGAGCATCAATAGTTTAGCATCGGTTTCCACAGACAAAACACCTTTATGATTACCACAACAGTGGAAACCTACATTCCACTGCAGCCACTTCTATAATGCTATCCCTTTCATTCTCTTTAACTAAATAGAGACTACAATATGTGTTACACTGTCTAGAGAAACAAAAGACGTCTCTCAGACAAAAGAATTCGCTTTGCAGACAGCACGTCACCATACGTCACTAATGACTACTCTTTGTTGAGCATGTTCGCACGCTGGACATAACTGGTATGTCTATGGAATCCTTTTGTACTTCCTACATTCTATGTACAGCTTGAGCAGAAATATAAAAAAACTCTCCTTATTACGGCAAATATAAAACTAATTTGTTTGCGTATTGTATGAAATAAGTCGATTCAACTGCTTTTAGGGCAGGATTTTTATGATTTTGGTTAGGCTATACGTAGCTTTGTTTTACTAAGCTTAGGTTTACAAGTTAATGTCTAAGTAGGATTCGAACTTGGTGTCAAATTGCATGTTTTTGGCAGTCACAATATTTTCACTAGAGTATTTCTTGAAAATATTTGTGACTGCCAAAAATTTCTGATGCCCTTCGCCTTGAAGTTATACATTTTGGCACTTCTTTCATTTTCTTTGAAAGTGACATAGACCACGTATGTTTTAATACAAGTATGACGGTAGTAGATTTTCATTACAGGTCACATTTGGAAGACGAAATCATGACTCTTATCAAACTGTTAACAAAACAAACAGGATAGGCTGAGCTCATTATACCATAAACTTAATTCTAACATTATCTTTTGTTTGAGATTACTGCAGCATATGCAACACAAATTTACTCCACTTTAAACTATATTAATATTACATTTTTATGTATCTCTGAGTTGTGAAGTAAAAACTACATTACAACATCTCATTTGTGAGTTACAGGAAGTTGGTGATATCACAGTTCAGCCTCCCACGTCGCTAGCTATCTCGCTTTCCTACCAGTTGTCTGTTATTATTTGCCGGCAATGCAGTTAGAACTGCAATTTGTATTACATTCCGGGTTCGATGCCTGATTTGTAACATTTCTCCCAAGTAACAAGTTTTAGTTTAGATTCAAAGATGAATAACATGAAAGTAATATTTGGATGTAAGAAGCTTGGAAATAGGAGATAAAGAAACATCTAGAGCTATTTTCCTCAAAGCCCAGGTGGTCTCAGAGGTACATTGAAGACCAGCCAGGGGTTTACTATAGCCGGAAGAAAGCTTAGTCTTCTCAAGTTAAACAAATACAGTACGTATTTTACTGAAACTGTTAAAGTTAATCTTTGTTTTATTTGGAAGGCAAACTAGAATATAGAGTTTGGTATTCTTTAAATTGAATTCGAGTTTAGAATTTTAGACATTGAGGCATAGATATTCTTGTCATTTTCTGTGATGTTATTCATGTTGTTATGGAGATCGTAGAGTTATTTCCACAAGCAACGGTAGCAGGTGGTTTAGTTGCAGTTGTATCAACTTACCAGTTCTTACTGACCCACTGTCGGTTAGCACTCGAAACCAGTACGAGGTTAATTGGTAATTCGAACAGAGTAACGGATCTACGAGCCTCGCTTCAATGGACAAGTGTGAAGCATTTTTAGTTTGATTTACTTATTGCTAAGATAAACAATTTGCAGTTTTACTTTAGTATTAGACACTCTAAGAAAGAATGCGATGCAGTTTTCAAATTCGATCAAGCTTTTGAAGCTATGGGAGACCAAAACTGAAAACACGTATGTTATTACATTCAAAAATTCTCACAAAGGAAAGTGTTAGATATTTTATGCAATATAGGATTTGGTCCATTTATCTAGCCAGAAATGTTTATTATTATCCTATGAACTTTGGTAATTTTAACCATGATTGTTTAAGAGTTACTTCTTAACAAATGCAACGTAGGTTTCTGAATAATTCTCTAGGATTTAACATGGGCTGCACCGTGGGTGTTGTGGTATTTAGTATTTATGGATCGATTCCCAACCTGTTGTACATTTAAATTGTGTACAGTAAATGTTGCGTAAATTAACTTCCTAGTATTGCCAAGATCTTATAACTTTGTTGTGTATTATACTGTATATTGGTTAACTTATACTAGTCGTCCACATGACTACGAATACAACACAATTATATCATACCATTATTGCTCTATAGTTTTTATTTGTAATATTTATTAATGCTGAGGATTTGTTGAAATTCCAACAGTCCTTAAAACCCGTCTCGGCGTGAATGGACCGACAACGCTAAATTCTGTTACTATTTATAACCGAATTGGGCCACACCGAAATTAAAGCTAAGCGAATTCTCCGCGTGTGGGGCATATCTATAGTCTAACAGCATCACACGTTAGTTTTTGCATGACAGTTTTGTTCTTACATAAATGACAAAACTGTGGTTATGTGTTGAAACTTGATTATGCCTGCAGGGTTATAACCAGTAAACCTAACGTGTGTGGCCTGCATTATACACATCTTTGCGAGGTTAATTTAATGTGGGTACATTGTGTTTAGGATATTTAAGACACGCACACACTAGAGAAAACTATGTCATTTGTCATCTTGTGTGTTCTTTTGTTTTATTTGCTAAATTAATTTAAAATGGCCGAAAATGCTGTGCTACAATAGTGCTGTCTTTTTCTCTTTAAACGATATAATTACATGTAAATTTTTCCAACTTGGTATTACAAATCGTCATTTTCGTATGTCACTTGTTATTCGCCTATTATTTCATAGACAGTAATTTAGTGGTGATGCAAAAACTGGGTCGTAAAGGCTCGTCCGTTTGCAGGAGTAATTTTTATATTTGTAACAATAAGCGAGCGCCGGCCCACAGGTCAATGGTCTGTATCTAGACTTTATACAAGTACTAAACTGTATAAAGCTAGGTTTACATGGTAGTTTAATGTTCTATGTATTTTTAATTATAGCGAATCACGCGACAGCATAAATGGGGATGTATTCGTCCTTTAAACTATTATTGATTAATGTAATAAAATTAGGAAGTGAAATAACGATTTTTTCAATCTGAAGATCTAAAACCCGGTGCGTCGACGCATAGTGTGTGATAAGGACAGAGAGATGTGCATTCAGAAACAACGTTTAAGTTTCTCGAATTTTCTCTTTACACCTTTCCATTATCGCATTACAAGTAATGAAAAAAACAAAACAGTAAACAATATTGGATACCATATCGATTGTAAAGGAAAACGTGAAAGTACACCCGGAGGCAGAACGAAATTAAAAGTGATTTATTTAAATACGTTCACTTTTACACGACACTTTCATATCTTTTATGCTACTTTGTACTGAATGAAAACTAATTTTGACTTTTTTTTCATCAGATGTTAAAGAGTTGATTAAAAACGTCTTAATGTTACCTACACGAATGCCTTAAAGATTTGCCAAGTCAGAATTCTTTCCGGGTTTCTCAATAAAGACTGGGCTGATTTTTGATGGGATTTGTCTGATGTGTGAGGGAATATTTTAGACTACTCTTTTTTAATTCCGCGCGGACACATCGAGGGGACCACTAGTATTTTATAACATTTGTTAACATCAAGTCGTTTACTTTGCTTAGTAAAAATTTACATTTATGTTTGCGTAATAATTTACTGTGTAATGCCACAGTACATAATTTTTAAATACTCACTTAAACTTTTCTTATTTACAGCTCAAGTTCGACCATTAAAGTCACCCAAGTTGTTGGCGCAACTCAAAATATGAGTAAGTACCCGGACGCGGTGGTTAATACTGAAAAATTTCCACTGAAATAAATATTAATTTTGCTAGAGAGAAATGAGCCCAGTAACTAATGCGTAAGAGTTAAATTTGCATGTAAATATAGCAGTTGTTATACAATGTTAGGTTAGCGGGAAGTACTGGAAGCAGGTGGCGTAAAGTATAGTCCCAGTCAATAATATTTTTATATTACTAGCAATGTTTTCTTACTTACTACTTATTGTCCTGCTACTATTGGGAAGCATCCTATCAGAGGGCGCTGCTAACGCCTTTGTATGTCTCTAAGTTTACCTAAGTAAATTAAAAGACGACTTATAAACCAGTGTTTAGTTTATGATAGTCAGACTGACGTAACTTTTACCATTTTAAACGCATTAGTTTCATAAAAAAAATACAGGGTGTTTATTTTAAAACCTGTTTTATTCTGTGTTGATAAAATGTTAAACAACATTTTAAATAGCTCACGATTACGAACACAATGGATCCCGTGTAACAAACACCGAGATCTCATTATTTTTTCGCACGCGGAACGAGTAACGAAAAATGTAAAGAAGTAATGTGTTTGGGTAGAATAAATAACCGTTGTTATTCGTACGTAAGGGGAAAATAACCGTGTAGCATTTATCTCAGTGGAAAAATACGACAAATTACCGACCTAATTCGTTCCATTAGACGGTAATGTGGCCTAATAAAACATTCTGTTTGTCCGGCATCAAACACAATGGTGGGCGTCGAAGGCTGGGAGGCAACAATTTAGCGTCACTTAGTCTCCATTGCCCACTCCCCTGGTTATGGAGAAAATTCCAGATGAAAACCGAGTCATTTGCACGTTTTCTATTGTTCAACTCGCTGACGAATCGTAGTTGCTTGATTAAACTGTCGCACAACTGTTTAGTCGCGTTTTGATTCCTATGAACTCGCTTTCTTAGGAGGTGTGCACACTACTCGATTTTTAGTTGTGCAACTAAACAATTGAATGGGCTGCGAAACAATCGACAATCGCACAACTGTTGTGCGATAGATTAGTCAACGGTATAAACATCTGTATAAAACCTATTCGAGTGAGAAAATATAATAAGTTTTAGTTTACTCACATTCGTTTATTTATTTATGTATACTTGTACATAAGTAACAAGAAATTATCAATACTTTAAAAACATTAGCTCTAATACATTGCTTTAGTCTTCAATACTATGTTCTATTATGTACTGAATTTCTTTCTCAGTTAGATTTTTCTTTTCAAAAGGGAAGTGAGGATGTGAGTACCACTTTGCCGGGGTCCGGAGTCTGTAATTCTTATTAAAAGAAGACAATTCTTTAACTTCGTCTACCGTAAGCGAGAAATCCAATATATCAATATTTTGTTTTATTCGTTCCTTATTTGTGGAACGTGGAATGGCGATCATTTTACGGTCCAACTGAAAAAAAAAGAAATTTCTCTTATATTTCTATACAATCAATAGAAAATAGGAACCAATACAAACTTAGAAATGAAATAAGCTGGAAATAAAATCTGATAAAGTAAACTTGAGAGCTTTGCCTTAGATTTCTTAATTACGATCCATTTATTATATTGTATTAACCGCTTGCTTTAGTTTAGTTTCCTATTACTTGTTTAAATCTTTAGTAAACATTATACTCTAATTATTGACTAGTAGAGTGTCTCTTTGATAGACGAATAATTATGATTTCAAAACTTTGATACCGTTTGTGTTGATGTTTCTTAAAATGTCTGTTAAAATTTTGTATAAACTCCTTACCAAATATCTTAGTAGTATTTGCGGCACAGTCTTGTTGTATTTGGCAGCTATTCTCCTTAGTATCGAATGGTCGGCGCGAGGCGGAGGCGCATCCGACTTACGACCTAGGATGCCGCCGAAAGGACTGTAAGCCATTACTATGACGCCGTGTTCGTCACACCAATCAACCAGCTCGTCTTGTGTTATAGTTAGATTCACCTTTAGAAATATTATTTTAATGTAAAGTAAATAGTTTACCACACATTCAAATACAATTTTTATGTTTTTTAGATATTCAATGTGCTTTAAAGCTGATTGTATATAAGGTGTGTTCCAAGAGTACTAGAATTTTTATGTATTTCGCCAATCGATCCAATGGGAAAAAATACCATTGAACCGATTGATTGGTGGGCTGACCGAAAAACATCCTATATAACATGTATCACGTGTTTATGTAAACTTGTACATCTTTGAAATGTTTATTAAATAACTAATGTAACATGTGTTTGTTTCTTTACCTCTATTTGCAAAACAGCTGGCTTTATAACACTATGATCCCAAAGTCGTTGCATCTGGCTTATGTTGAAATTAGAAACTCCAATTGACTTAGTAAGGTTTAAATTATAAGCATTTTCCATTCCTTTCCAAGTCTCCAAATAGTCAGTTAAACTTATACTTCCGTCTTTCTAAGAAAACAAAAATCATTAAAATGTAAACTTCTTTTTGTCGTCGTCTTAATGAAAAAGGAAGAAAAATCTCATAAATACAAACTCGAGTAGCAAAGTAATAACGGACTTTGTATAATGAATAGAAAAATATCCGTTAAAAGCAATCAAAGTAAATAAAAACTTTTAACAAAGAAGAAAATAAACGAAAAAGAAAAATTCTAATTTCAAGCTCGCTTACGGCTTTATTTCAAACAAATTAATTTTACACTTTTTAATGACGTGATGTTAAGATAAGTTAAACTTTTTATGCCAAGTTTAGTTAGTCTATAAGAAATATATGAAGAACATACGAGTAAATTAACCAATCACCTTATAAGCCATTGGATAATGCATGAGATACAAATCGACGTAGTTCAGTTGCAGCTGTTCCAGTGAAGCAATTAATGCAGGTATCACCTCATCCCTTTCATGAGCATCGTTCCATAGCTATAAAACAAGACAATAATTAAAATAAAAACAAAATCGGCTTTGAATGGAAGTTAATGTTTGTCCCAGCTTTATGAAATGTAGCTTAAACAGCCTAAGAGATTTTCAAAAGTAATCATTCCTCAGAAGTATCATAAGGTAAAGTCACTGTGATCTATTTCTAAACTAAATTGAGCCTTTCATTAGTCATTTATTATCAACAACCTTTATCTGCCCACAGTTAGACATAGGCCATCACAGCATTATGATGTGATAATTGTAAAACCAGACACGTAACTTAATATGTTTTGAATTCATGATCAGTCGTTAGTATCACTGATAATATCTGTAAATATATTTTTGCGCTGGTTTTTTATACATAAGTAATTTATGTCGCAATATACGATTTTGCGGAACGCTGCAGACGGCAAACTGCAGTAGCGGCTGGATGTGCCGCAACGACAGCATTACTTAGCGTATTTTTTATATGCTACTAATTCCAATAAGTGACTTCAATTGTTGCACGACTGAAGACGAAAAACTGTATCATCAATTATACAATAAGAAAATGCCAGATGGTGTACACTCTTAACAGAAATAGTAGTATTTTGTACATACTTTAGTAGTAATGTAAACATCCTCTCTGTTGGTATGTGTGTCCTTTAGATAGTTGTGCAGTCCCAAGCCGACTTCATCTTCGACCCGGTACAGCGTGGCGGTATCAATATGTCTATAACCCGCCTCCAGTGCCCACTGTACCGCGCGAGCCAAAGAATGGTTCACTGGTAGGACACGGGTTCCCTACGTGCAAAATTTAGACGTTACATATTGTTAACATTGAATTTTTCACATCCTGTATGTATTTATTATCTAAATTACTTACGTCAGAAAGATGACCCAAGCTTGTACCCAAAGCCACGGCTGGAATCTGGTTGCCATCGTTCAGAGTGAATGCCAACGTCGCTAAAACCTGTTATACGAGAGTATGTTGTACTTACAATAGCACGATTACTGCCATAATAATATTCCACTAAAAATTTTGTAATAAAAAGACCATTAAACTAGCAATAAATAAAAACATTGATTTAACTATAAAACAGCTGTGATTGATGTTTAATAAAAACAAATTAATTAGATTAAATTTCATTACAGTTTGAAATAGAAATTTTAAAGTAAAATTAATCTCAAATTATTCAGAATTTAGTATGTACCAACATGTTTGTTATAGTACAAAAGCAGGATAACATACCCGGGCGCAGTTCAGACAAGCAAACAGTGCTGTGTACACAAGCCGAGCGCCGACCATGCTGCCAGATAATCTACGTACAACTAACTCCCTGTTAACCGCACGTTAGTTATAAGCTTATCTGATGTGTTCTGTGCCTCAGCCAATTATTTAATAGTTAATACCAAACAGATATAACATCGCTATTAAATTACAACAAAACATCTGTTATACCCTAATTTGAACAAAGTAATTAGAGCAAGCATTGTAAAACTAAATTGTAGGTGTGCTTTTTCTAAATTTAATAAAACAATACTTAACTTATACTTTACTTAATCTATTAGCAGTAACTTTACCCATCTACAAGTAAAAGAAAGCAAGTAAACTTTCTGCTTTCTGTGTCTTCGATTTTTTAGATTTCTAAATACAAAAATAATATAGAAACTCGTAAAACTTTTGTATTTAAACAATTTACCTTGAATATTTCTAAATTACTCAGGATTTGAAATCTATTTTAGTACATATTTAAGTTTTGAGAACAACGCCATCTTACGAAAGACCTAAAACACAGTTCAATTTGTACAGTCATCTGAAAAAATATGTATTCGTTTACAAAACTTTCGAAACTGGTATAGTCTATCGGTTTTAAAAACATTTTTTAACATATCATTGAAGCATAAGAGACAGATTCATGCATTCATATTGCTGAAACCGAAGATGTATACAAGTTTCTGTAGCTTTCCAAATGTATACATGTTCGTGCAGCTGATTGTACGTACACGTTGCTCCCAATTACTTCATAAGCTCTATATTAAATGAAACACGAAACCAATTCAGTATTATTTTATTATACAAAAAAAAACAGATCCAACTTCCTCACTAACAAAACAATTTCTCCCCGAATCAAATATAACCCCAGGTCTCTAAAATAGACATCACAGATAAAAATATAGACACAAAAAATATCATTTGCCACTAAATTTTGTTACCATCAAACATCATTTGTAATTTTTAGTCTATATGATCAAGTCAGCAGGTTTGTTTCGCAGGCGAGTGTTAAAATACGATAGTCGAAATTTAAACTTAATTTATTCTGCAGTTCTATTTGAATAAGCGTCATAACAATACAACCGTTTAAAGAAAGACCGTGTACAAACCAAACCCTTTAATAATTCGCTATTTGTGACCAAGTTCGAACCTTTCTTTAATGCCACTGATCTTTGTAAATAGAAAGGTCAGTGCTTGGAAATGACAGCTTTTTCTTTAGAAACAAATAACAGTTAATTCAATCTTTATTACTAGTTCGAATATTCTCCACCGCTACTTTCAGCGCCAAAATGGTGAAAATCAAATAGGCATTAAAAACCACGTCTTATAGCCTATAGCCTATTCGTTTATATAGGTGGTAGTAGCTTAGTGTCATAATTGCAATTAAAAGTGAAATTTGTATTTACAAAATGAATAACATTACCGTGGATTAAGACTTGTATGGAGACACTTTTGTCGTTCTTGTTCACATAGAGAATGAGAAAATTGGCAGAGTAATTGAAACCCACAGTTGTTCGTAGCTAGCGATTGGAAGTATATTTGGTTTGAACACCGTCTTAGCAGTATTACGTAAAACAAACTTCAATACATTTAACAATAACGTTTACAATTATACTTAAAATTACTTCTAGGAACCGAGTAGTTAGCTAGACGTGAACAAAAACAAAACACAAACGACCCAATGTTCTTCGACCAAAAACTTGTGTATTAGAATAATTGCATTTTGATATTCTACAATGCAGGTTTATGATATGTGCCAATAACACTAATGTGCGGTTTACTTTATTAGAAAAACAACCATTTGTATCGTAACATAGATTAACTCTTGAAATGAAATACTAAATGTATAGAAAAAAATAGAAATGTAAATTTGTAACTAAAAGTATGTTAAGATTGACAAAACTTCAATATTGTTGTTGATTTTAAATTAATTTCGCTTAATTATTATAAACATGATTAATGTAACTTTTCGAAAGAAATATTGATAAAGTTTAAACTTAAACATAATTGTATTGAATAGATAAACGACATAGTTCAATATTCAAAGAAATATAAACATAAAAAAAATATTAAAACGTATACTCGAGTTTGAATAAATCGAAATTAATAATTAGTTATAGATTATACAACAACGAATAAATAATATGGATATGTACATA
>JAOCNA010000002.1:4945171-4957915 GCA_026546675.1 Papilio helenus
ACAAACAAACAGTCAAAACTTTTGTTTATATAATAAAAGGGTTCGGCGGGAACACAGAGGTGGTCAACGACGCCCATGGACGTCCCCAACACCCAGGGTAACTACAGATGCGTTGCCAGCCTTTGAGGAAATGGTAGATTCGATTCTTGAAGGACAGTACTAAGTCGTAATGGTTTGGAACAGTAAAAGAAAAAACTTTGAAGAGATTATTGTAGTAAACTTAATAATATACATATGAGATGTTCACATTGGGTGTAAGTCTATTTGAAGCTATTGTACTCACCTAGTGCTGGCCACTGGCTGCCATACCGCATCGAGCGGTGCGTGCGCCGGCGGCGGCGGCTCGCCGCCATCCCCGCCTGTCTCTGTTCGCCCTTCCCAATTCTGTGAACGATATTAAAATATAGTGTATCATATCCCTGCCATTATGGGAACACATACATACATGGGAAAGGTACATACGTCTTCGAATGCGTCTTCCAAATCAATCTTTCATTCGTCTTTTTAACTAACATCTAAAGAATACAATTTGAAACAAAAAAAATGACTATAATCACCCCTTATTAGAGTCGGCTGTGAGCTGGTGTTAATTGAAAGGATACAAATCGAATAATTTAATTTTTTTTAATCGGTCAAGCTCTTTACGTTACACAAAATCACATTATTTAGGAATACCCACGGAAATATTACCTTAACTCTGCCATCTTTATTTTTTTTTAATTACACCACTATTAGCTACTTTTCAACATTGGAAGGTAGAAAATCGTTTACATACAAATGAATTTATGATATTTTGCTGCTTTACAACATTTTATTTCCTACGGTGTATTTTAAGGAAAATTAATAACACGCTTGGTTACCTATTAAGTAAAGGCTTGCAAGAATATACGAGGGCGCTCAAGTAATTTCCTCCTGCGCCTTCCTTGTCACAGATTAAATAACACGCTTGGCTGGAAATCTCTGCGTTGTGCACTATTTACAATTAGTTTAAATTAAAACAATAACTTATATAAAACGTATCTAACTTATTAAATTATTAATTTTGATTATAAACTTCAAAAACACTAAATCATTGCAATTCCAATAATATAAAGTTGCTTCATCAAAATGAATATGTTAAAAAAGAATGCGATCACGGGTAGCTACTATTTAATATTTAATACGCCTCGTGACATGAATACTTCAATTTTCCAAAATGTCTATTATAATATTCCGTTTGAGTCGACGACTGGACGAGCGACTGCAGAATTACAACAATAAATTTACTGCACGTAAGTGTAGGCAAGGCGCCACTACGTCTACATGTCGCAGTACATGTCTACATTTTTAAACAATACGCTTTACAATACATTGTACCCATAGTTATATTATCAGCGCGATGAAACTAGAAAAGTTTCCCACATGAAGCGAAATCAGGAGATTTCAGCCATTAACTATGAATACCATATATCTAATTATTGCATAAGTATTATATTAATAACTCGTATTAATTTCAGCTAGTCTGTGTGATAAAAATCAATTTATTTTCAATTGATTAAAAGTCGCTCTGCAAATAAAAAATCGTAATGTGGCGAATAATATACATTATTTATTTGCATAAAAATCGATTTGGTTAAAAGTTTCCAGTCCAAATGCGTTCTGTTACAATATTCAAATGAATTCATGGAAGAGGTGTGCAGTAGCAAAAAGTCTAATTTGAACAGAATAGTTGTCACGACAAACTATTTGCGTAGCAAACTTGCAGTTTCTATGCACTGGTTATCTTGTTTGACTAGTAAACATTGCGTTTACGTGCCGGACTGTATTCTGCGAGGGGAATATTGGAACAGAAAATACATGAAAACTGTTCATATATAACTATCGCCTGTTACTTCTTCCATCTGAATGGTATCGTAGGACTTTTTCATTTCGCCTTTAAGAAATTAATAATAACATTTATGCCTAAATAGGCTGACATCGCTGATAACTATGTAAATCCTTAAAATTTCAAATACAACGTCTCTCAAAGGTCATTACATAATATGTTACAGAAGAATACAATTATTTTTAATAGGTACATTTTTATCCAGAAAGGATAACAGTAACGTCACTCTAATTGACGTCGGTCGACACGATGAGGGATGTTTAAAAAGCAAAAGAGAATAATGGATGGTCAAAAAGGTTTACGCAATGCTTTGTGTGAAAAATGTCAGTGTAAAAAAGTGTAATATGTCGAGGGAAATGTTTGTACTTTACACGATATTGTCGGTAAATTGCAGTATAACGTTGTTATTTATCATTAGCGTAGCTTCCCTCAGTGTTTATACGATAAACATTCAATCATTAACTATGTTTTAAGCACAGAAACTACGAACCGCGTCTAGATAACGTACACTTTATTTTTGTTAAATTTTCGAAAGCCGTTACAATAAAAGAATCCTTGATATAAACGACAACAAAGTTAAAAGTGCTTGTTGAAAAATCTAGTTTTTCAAACTGTGTTTTCTGCTTGTTATATTCGTGACAGAAGTTACGAGTTTGACTGGAATTGGTCAGTTTAATTTAAAATGATTAAAAACAATTGTGAATGATAAAATACAAAAAATCATCCGGTTTTCACATTAATAAATAAAATGTCCCTGTATATCTACAAATGAGTATTATTTAGGTTTTAATATATTTTTTTTAAATTTGTAATTAAGCAGTCTACACAATTTTTTTATGTATAAAACACCAGTCTCTAGGCTTGTCGTACACTATATATATTACATTAAAAAATGTCTTATAAATCGTAAAATTCCAATCACATTTGCGTGAAGCGAGCAAATGATTAGTTCAACTTCAGTGGGCACGTTTGCTTTGAGAACGAAAACTCCGGTTAGGTGGTAAAGTTTCCACATCAATTCTCTTGAAGAATATCACTCGAACTAATCCTTGTAAATCCTTCAGCTGAACTTACGTACCTAATTTGATCATTTTACTTTTGTTAACATGTTTGATATATCAATTTACCATAAATAAAATTATTAAATTGATAGATACACGCTAATTGTATGTAACCATTTCTTTTTATAGAGATACAAAAACATAGGCGAAGATCACGGCCCTCGGATATGAGGATTGAAGCATAAGAAGTCGAGCTATTTTATAGAGAGCTAGAATTGTCGTTGATTGCAGTTGTGTAATTTGACTAGAAAAACTACATCTTTGAAAATATATGCGCGAAGCGATACATTACCACCAGGATATCATGCGACAGAAAACTAAATAACTTTTCGAACCCCCGTTTACCTGCCTCTATAAAAGTTGGTAACGCAAGTGCAATTCCGGTGCTTGCGAATGTTTATGGATTGCGGTTACTTTATATCAGGGGAACCACTTCCACGTTCCATATTTTTTTTTAAACAACAGTGTTTTTTATTTTTAAAAAAATCAATAACTGCCTGTTATTTGAAAGTGAAGGTATATGTTTTTATACAAGTATTTCAGCAGTGGAAACCTAACAATGACATCTCACATTCATTGTTCATATAGTTATAGTAAAAAAGCTAGGTTGGAGTTTCACGTCTTTGAAAACTTCCATTCCGAGTTCAGACGCATACATAGCTGACTCGGAATTTCAGTGCGAATCTCAAGGGACTCCCTTATATGCAATAGTATGTAATATGAGGTCATCTATATAGGGAATGAACTCACATAAAAGGCGACACTTTGTGAGTAAAATGTGGAGATTTTATTAACAGAGTCAAACTCTACGATAGGGGTTTTTGCTTGAATTTATTTAGAGGTCTAATATTAATACTTGCTTTATAAAGATATCGAAACTAAAGGGCTTCCTTGTAACTTCCACAGTATTTAATTATTACTTAACCAATCCCTTAGTATAGAGTTTTCATTGACCATTTAAATATGAATGTGGCAGTGAGATTGAAATTTAGTTAGTCATTGTCTCAGTATGTTGGTGACATTTCCCTCGCATTCTATTCCACAAACAAATGATTCGATTCAATCGATAATAGTTTTCAATGCACGGTCAGGGACGGATACACAACTCTACAAATAGAACGGAATTCAATCTCTTTTTCAACTACAGATACAAGTTTGATTAAAAAACTTTCATCAACAAGAGATTTAAAGCAAAGATAGTAGGTATTAAAGTTTTTTAGTCTAGATTTATCTTACTAATATTATTAACTACCTGTTGCTCGCGACTTCACCCGCGTGAAATTAAAAAATAATACAAAATATAGCCTGTGTTACTCACAGATAAATTACATTTCTAACGGTGAGAGAATTTTTAAAATCGGCTCAGTAGTTTTTGAGTTATTGTAATACATACCAAAATACAAATCTTTTCTCTTTATAATATCAGTATAGAAGTTTAAATGGATGGATGGATTTTATTACAATACTCCAGCTATTGGCTAAACGAATCACTAAAATTTGGCATAGATGTAGAACAGTCAGAGAGACAACATAGGCTATTTATTAATTTTTTTTTAAATTCTAAAAGCTAATTGTATTATATTTCCATATTTAATATTCAATGTGGCATGTACGTTATGAATTCCATAAATTTAAGCAAGCTTAATCAAGTTTATGCAACATATCGTAATTTTCATGCTGGCATCCCTGTTTTATGAATGTACGAGATAAGTTAGCAACCCTCGCTATTATTGTTCATTTCATTATATGGTATTTCCTGTGACCTACTTTCGCAAAAATCTTCTCGCTGTTTATCCAAGAATAATATTGCTATTTCAGTATATATTTAAAACTGCTACTCTTTTTTTATATCCTAAAAAAACTTTCGCGTATATTGATTTTCTTTCCGTTCGAAATTTAAAAATGTTTTTTTTTTATTCATTCTTCAGATAGTATTTTTTTATGTCAAATGCTCGTTTATCGCTATCCAGAAAAAGAAAAAAATATATATAATACTATCTTCATCAGATTGAAAATGTATCGGAACATTTTTCTTTTTTTATCGCGCTGTCATATCGACTACCACAAAGAGACAGTAACGAACGTTTACCCGCAGAAACAACATGAAATTTAATATTTTATGAGGGATCATTAGCTGTTCTATAGACAACATTTCTTTCCGTGTCATATATAACGATTCATACATGAATCTTTTCGAATATCAAAGCGTTGTAAGTAATGATGTAAATTCTACTTCTAAATGAATCAAAATTCTTTTTACAAATGTAATTTTTGATAATCATATTCGCATACAGGCAAATTGGATTTCAAAAAATCTGAATTCAAAGTTAAAAGTGAGTAGATAAAATAAAACCATATGTCAGTCTAGTTTAGGCTACATTTATTAAGAAATATGACTTCAATAAACAGTCTCATAACATTTTAAAAATAGCTTGTTTCTCAAGGATAATGTGACATACTAGTGGTGAAAGATTTTTTTTATCGGTCTAGCTTTTTTTTAATTTCGTCACAACGTAAATATACAGATCTTTCATATTTATGAGTGTGGAATCTATACGTTCGATACAGATTATTATTTCATTTGTAAATAGATTGTCCAACTGTAGTTTAAGGAGCAATTAAAAAAAAGAAAGTGAAATCCAGAAAATATAGGTTATTAATAGAGCCGTTCATTATCCAAAACAATTTGTTTTCACACTCTCTGTCAAATGCAGTGAAATATAAATTTAAATTTCCTATCTCTGCCCCGCACGCGGCTCTCTATTCCAATTTATACAAAAGAAGGCTTTACTACCAGAAAAATTGGATGCATCCTCCATAAAAACGTTTATAGCAGCTATTTATTTTTAAACAATTTCTACACGGCTAGTGGAATTTGTATTAGAAAATATTTACATTAAATTGATTCTATTGTAAAAAACTACATAATATGGAGATAGATAGAAAGCACAATCGAATTTTAAACCATTTAAAAAAGTTAAAACTCAATTACGTAGCATGAGATTCAATATTGAAGTACCATAGAAGTGGAGTTTAGAATCAACAACAATTTATTATGATATTCCATAGTTGTATTCTAGATTTACGCAAAACTTTTAAAACTAAAAAATAATATAGAAACGCAATGAATAATAAAAACACTGCATTTTAAAAGCGTAAAATCGAGGGCAAGTATTTTATATTCCGTTATTCTGTACCGAATATAGTTTTGTTTTGTTTTCAACAACTGCAAGTAATAGCATAACTGTAACTGGTGGAAATGTTCACTTTATTTACATAATCTTTGTTTTCCGACAGAAACTTGGGTGTGTAATAACTGGAGTACTAACAATTAGTAAGCGGAGATTTTAATAAAGTTAACTTTCTTTTTTTATAGTAAACATCTATCCGGTGATATTAAAAAAACTGTTCTTTAAGAAACATTGTAGTAAAAAGACCACGAATGTGTTTTATTACACTAATAGAAAAACAATAACAGAAATATATCGGAGAATTGAAAGTGAAATAGGAGAAGTGGAAAAACAGGAATGTCTGTAGATTGAGGCTTACGTTTTTATAAGTGTAATAAAGCATCCTTGCATACGTCACCGAAGATATTGAATTTTTTCAATTCGTTGGCTTGGAAACGAAATAAATTGGACGCGAGGAAAAGATAGAATTGAAGTAACGACCGAATGTGAAATAGATTATAGGAATACAAAACCAATGGCAATGATATAATGAATTTGAAGTACCCAAAACTTTGAGAAAATCTTACTAAAGAAATCCAAAGTATTAAATTGTTATTAAGTTTAGTAAGAGATATGATACGGTTGGTATTGGTGCGTGAGGGAGCCTCAAGAGTTTATTAATCTTTTTACCTTTCTCTTTCTTTACAAAAGAAAGATGAACATTGTAGACCTTCTAATCATTTCAATGGTAAAATCTTCAAGGTTAAATAAAATCCTATTCATTACTTAGAGTAAACTTAGACTCCGATAGCAAGATAAATCTGAGAAGATAAGTAATATGTCGCTGTTGGGAATAAAAATATTCACGTTTGCCGTGGCTTGGGAGCTTAAATCAATCTTAAATGGGATACGTGCCGTCGATAGCGCCTCTAACGAGCAACCAGAGACGTGTCGGCCGCGCACGAAATGTGAGGAAGGAAATGTTGCAACGAGTACATCTTCATGTGTCACTTACTAAAAGAAATAAACTGACTAACGGACAGAAACATGAACGGAAAAATACTGAAACGAATCTTAAATATTTACCTTCGTAAGCACCGCTTACAATCCTATAGAAGTCAATATTTGAAAATAAATTAAAATTTGAGCGTGGTTTTATCACTGTTACATGTTTAAATGCCGTTTCAGTATTCAGCCGTAACTAACTCATAAAGGTGTAAATTAAATGAAAAGTTGAGTTGAGTTTTTATTTTATTTTAATCAGAATGACTTGAGAATCGATCACTCAATTTGACTTTCAGACGAAGAAGTCACAGGTTTGAGTTTCGCGAGCGTGAGTCAAAATTCATTATACAATAATTTTGAATTTCCACAACCTAAATATTATTCACAAACATAATACAAGAGCACGTGTTGCATAAACGTTTCGAAATTTAGATTGCATAGGTTATGCGGGATATAAGATTATTATTGGTTGCAATTGCGAGTTGCGAGCGGGCGGGGTTGTGCGGGGTATTGCGGGGTTGTGCGGGGTAGTGCGGGGAGGCGTGGGGAAGTTGGCACAATTTTGCGGTTCGTGTGCAGATTGTTCGAGCTGCAACAATTTACCGACCGGAATACAGACATATTAAAATTAAAGCACATGGTGTACAACTTAACAGATCAAACTTCAAGCGAATGAAGAATAATGACTGCCTTCATAGGAAATATTTTATTTAATATTGAGTACTGATTTTAAATGCTATTCGCACATTACTATCTAAGCTAAAACATTTAAATCATGGATTGATACCAGTAATTTTAGCTATCATAGAAATAAAGATAAAACGTTCAAAACCCAGTTTAAATGAGTAACAGTTGAATCAAATTAGGTTCGATAAAAGCGATTCGGACAAAGAAGGTTTTCAAATAAAACGAACTGCAAATGAATCGGTA
Organism: Papilio helenus; assembly: GCA_026546675.1. Classification (NCBI taxonomy): domain Eukaryota; kingdom Metazoa; phylum Arthropoda; class Insecta; order Lepidoptera; family Papilionidae; genus Papilio; species Papilio helenus. The sequence goes on from JAOCNA010000002.1 coordinate 4,953,202, forward strand.
AACGCTATTAGGGTAATAGCAGGAAGCTTCGTTTAATTTCTGACAATAAAACGATCCCGTAGGCCGCCGTAATGAGGCGCTGATAGCCTAACTGTTAAAACCATTCGATAATAAAAAAAACTCTGCAAACATTTAAAAATTAATTAAATAGTCACTTGTTTCATTTTTAGTTCGTAGTGTATTTTACTCATATTAAATCTAACCTCTTAGAGACTTAGAGTTCGGTTTGTGTACTTAGAATCACTATTTAGTATCCCGTAAATAAATGTATACTAATAGAGCATGGAGTATCTACAATTAGACAACAAAATTCTACAACAGTCGTTGTACAGTATACGGGGAGACTTCGCATACGAGCTAAATGAAATGATCAGTCTATTTAAAGAAAGCGTGCGGGGACTTATTTGACGAGTATAATGCGCATTAAGGAAAAGTTGAATTGAAAAAAAAAGAAAAAATTCAAAGACAAATGAAAATGGTTCTCGCATGCGGGCTCTATGGCTTGCGTGATCAGGAGTTTGTTGTATCACTCATACACGAACGACTAATGAAACTGTTGCCTTAAAATTTGACACGCTTATTTTAAAGAAAATCCATTAGATAAAGTATTTTTTTATAAAGAATAATCATCATCAAAACTTATTATAACTGTTTATCCGAATAAGGTATTCGTAGAATCGTTATTTTCAGTACCAAAGAGGAATTTCGTGGAAATTCGTTGTAAAAACCTTGTACTAATTTGCATTCCACGCTCAAATAGACTACATGCATTCAAATTCCCTTTGACGTCTGCCGGCGACTGTGGACTGGGGCGTTGAATTAGTACGACCGTTGTTTTTGCCAAAGACAACAATGTGAAGCTGCCAACATTCGGCGATAGAGGGCGTGTTTAACGCCTGTTTAAATTAGCCACAGACGAATTTCTTATGTCCCCGCAAAACGTGATTTACATAATTGTTACATTTCCGTTCTTAACTTGGTTTGCATTCGCTTGATTACAGAGTTGTCGAGTACTAATTACTGAAGCGATTAACGTATGTTAAATTTTGGTAAACAGTTGGTTTGACTCATTACTGTAAGACACCAGACAGTTTTAAAAATGCTCCCTATGAACAGATGCAAGGAAAAATAATTGTTGTGTTTTAATGTTTTAAACAAGTGCTTTCACGATATCTTAGACAGGAGATCCCACGGCTTCATTATACAATGGATTTATGGCTAGTTGATTTTTTATGTAATATTAGAAATGTATTTTTAGGGATTGTCGTGAGACTATGATGTCACAGGGTAAGTCATCGTTGCTTGGGTTTTTATGACAAATGTAATAAAGCACACGTTTATGTAAGAGGATATTGAATTTTCACGAGCCACTGAAACGGAAACGAAATATATTGAATATGAAGAAAACTCGAATAAAAATGAAGTAAAAACCAAATACGGGCAAAAGAAATATTGGGAATAAAATAAAATTGACGCGTAACCTAAAGGACAAACTGTCATAAAATATTTCGTTACTTTTCTTACTGCCATGTCTTGTCTTTTCTTGTCTCTTTGAAGTTATGTTTCTAAAGTGAGGTTATGTCAGGCATGTATAAATTTGCTCATGTCTGTACCTCAAATTTTACCTATTTGTAAAGGGAAGACTATGTGCCGAATACTGAAAGAAACTTTAAACACTTCGTTTCGTAACTGCCACTTACAATTTGACAGACGTCTAAATTAATGGAATTTGGAGTTTTCCGTTTTATATTTTAATGTTAGTAATTCAGCTGTATGTGTTAAGTGATCACAAACAAGCTTTCTTTTACGAAAACGTTTAATGGCCGGTTTCTCAGCTACTTATAACCATTTGTTAGTGGTAATAATTAAATTTAAAATATTTTAGAATAAAAAACATTCTATTTGATTACTATTGGTATTAGTTTAAAATTAAAAGACCAAGTTTTTCATTTGTTTTTGTAATTTTTATAAGAGATTTTTAGTAGTTGTTGCTAAAGATAGATGCAATGTTAATTTTTCCCGACCTTTTTCTTTTGTATCTGTGCTTACGAATGGACGCCCATCTAGATTAGAAAATACGTAAGTTTTTCTTTATTTTTTATGCATTTCCTTTATAGTAATTATTACGTTAATAAGCACTTTTATAGCTGCGAAATTTTCTAGAAAGTACATATGTGAGCCTTCATCGTATTATTATTTTTTCTTATTAAATATCTTATTGTTCTGAAAAAAGGTTTTTTTATTTTTTTTTAAATATACTTTTGTTTTGCAATACATTTCAGATTTTTCAACATTTAAACATTGCAGATAAGGTTGGAGTTTGTTATAGTAGCAATTTAACTTAGAATTTAGCTCAAAAAATAATTTTTGAACCTTGATTTTCGACACTGTTTCTTGTATAAAGCTAGGCTGCCTGGGCACCATTGAAATATAGTTTTTCTCTGCTCTTGTAGTTTTGTCGGATATTTCTTTCTTTCAACCATAGCCAAGTACATTCAGCTAAAACATAGAAATTCCAAAATATTTCTATTCAAACATTTTTTAACATTACTATAAACATTAGCTACCCTTACAGAATATGTATTAATTTTCACAAAATATTGCAAAAGTGTAATACCGCAACGGCCGCCATGTTTGCAATTTGACGTTTTTACGTTTACATAACTTCGTATTGAAACTTGTATGGGATGTATATTGGCGATTACCAGGTGAGGAGTATCCTGAAGGAAGGAGAGCCGGAGAAGGTAGGTCGCGTGGAGACGCAGATCCTGGAGCTATGGGACCGCGTGTACCAGAGCTGGGTGTCGCTTCACTTCGCCGGGAATGGCGGAAACGTCGGCCCACAAGTCGATGGCTCCGCTGTTCAAGACTCCTGGGACAGCTTTATAACTAACGTCTCGCATGCACCAGGTCAGTTTACAATGGCGGAAATTCGCGGAATTTCAGGAAAAATTGCCTTGTTCATTGCAACGAGACAAACTCCGTCTCTTCCTATAAATAACTAATTAGATGCGTGTGGTGCAAACGAAGGGAAAATAATAAAAAGCAAATACCCTTGTATCCCTATTATTATTTTTTTTAGATGCATTTATAAGTTACGTTCTATTAGTTTTTTTTTTGCGTCTATTATCGTCTTTTAAGGTCCACCAGTTTCCCCAGCATTGAAACAATGTCGGTAAAACAACTATACACCGTATTACACAGGTCGGAAATAGATTTTACACAATTTTCTAAAATATACGATAACATAGATTTAAATATATTAAATGAGATAACGATTTTAATATAAGACGGTAATTTGTTATAAAGTTGCGCTCCTTTGAAAATAATGTTTTTTCCACTATATATCAAGGATTAAATACTCAGTATTTACCTGTCGTAGGGTTGTTCGACTACTCGGGTATAGTATCGTGGGTGTCGGCCAACGTGGGCACGCTGCGCGAGATCGCGGCCAGCGTGTGGGCGCCGCTCGCCAGCAACGTGTCGCTGCTGGCGGGCTCGCTGGGCGCGGCCACCTCGCTGCTACTCTGCGGCGGCGGCGCCATCATTAATATGTTCATTAACTTGGTCAGTACACAGTGTATGCAAGAGGAAGTTTGTGGTCAAATTGAGAAGCAAAAGGTTAGCGTGGTATGGACATGTTATACGACAAGAGGGTAGACATGAACAAGAAAGTGGTAAAACCGGATGGCTACAAAGGTAGAGGAAGACCGAAGTATGGATGGATTTTGTGAAAGAGGATATGCTTAAGAAGGAAGTGGATTTAGATATGACGCCGGATAGAAATGTATGGAAGAGCAGCACATTTGCCGACTCTTCGTAGGGACAAGGGCAAGTTGATGATGAGTACACAAGCAGTTAAATAATATTGCATAATTTCCGTAAACTAGGCGATGTGTATATTACAAAATGAAAACGAAAACCTTTTACACTCTCCCACTTTTCCTCTCTCTCTCTCTTTCCGTCTCTCCTTCCATTTTTCTCTCCTTCCATCTCTTCCTTTTTCTTTCTCTCCCCTTCATGCTCTCTCGCTTTAACTGAGAACATAAAAAGCAGTATCTCTACAAGGATGTGGTATGATGAAGGTGGTATAGGTTAAAGGTGCTGTTAAAGGTGATGTCCCTTCGATCAACAGTATTCGAGAAATGAGCCAAGGAGAATTGGCTGAGTGTAAGTATCCTTCCCTCCATTTTCTTTGGATGTGGTTGTGCTGACTTGGATATTTTCAGGGCGTCGGGCGCACAAATAATCTCCAGTGTATGGAGCCATGACCTCACGAAGTTCATGCTTGTTCGTGTAATAGCACTGTTTCCATAATTATGTATGTCAAATCAAATCAAAACAAATTGTACACCTAGCCAAAACTGCAGTATGTTCCGTATATAATACAAAGAAAGGAGAAATGGACAAACCCCTGCAAATAAACCAGTTTAATATACATCCAGCTGTCCCTGGGTATCTTATAAGATCAATCCAAACTCCTGAAAAACAATCATAATCGGTCGTCAAATGGTGAGTTCCAGTAATAGTGGAAACCAGTAACACAAGATTAAATCTGGTAAAATATATCAGCAAAACATCAAATACAGCGTGCATGACGACTCACCAGTCTCAGAGGAAATCGGCCCGGAATACGACCATTGTGAAGAAGCATGGCGACCTGTCTGTTAGGGGTCGCCTGGAGCTTGCGATACGCCTCACGGATGTGCCTTGG
>JAOCNA010000002.1:5022229-5039269 GCA_026546675.1 Papilio helenus
TATAAATATGAAATATTTTTATTTCTGTAAAAAATAACTAAAAAACTACTTGTCCGATTTTAAAGATTCTTTCCCGTTAGAAAGGTAATTTATCTGTCAGTAACATAGGCTATATTTTAATTTCACGCGGGCGAAGTCGTGAACAACAGCTAGTGTTTTAAAAAGTGACAAACATATTGAAAAAAAAAACACAAAATTACTATTCTATACCATTCTTTTCAGGTGTAATTCCGTTGAATTAAACGACTACACAAAAAGTAAAATTTATCACCACAAGTGGATTGCAAATGGATTTTCCACTACAATACTCATAAACAAGATCTTACGATCTGTACGATAATAAAATTAGTGTATTTAAACACATTTTAACGTAAAAATAACAAGACTTGAGAACTTCACTCAGTAACTAAGAAAACAAGCTACACTTGTATTCAGAGGTAATTTTATCCCTATTTTTTTTCAATGAGAATGAGAGGGATGTTAGTATGTTGTTTCAACATTATTTTTAATAGTAAAAGGTGACAAACGAGCAAACGGCCATGAATTCGCCAAAAATAGCAAAGTGACTGAACACCATAGACGCATCTGCCTTTGCAGATGCGTTTCCTAGTAACGGGAATGGGCCTACTACTAACTCCGGCATGCTCATCGGACGAAACACAGAATTTCTTCGCGTTTTCTGTGTGGTCGTGGTATCGCACCAGGCGAGACGGTATTCGTGCAAAAGATGTTTTTGCGGACTCTACCAGTTTACACTGCAAGTGTTCCTTAACAAAGCTAGTCATGGGGGTTACGCTCAGACAATACTGTTTGATGTTGCTCGTACCGACTACCATTTTCCATACTTCATTTGTTTTACTAAAGTTAAGAATATCTTCAAATATCCTTGTCATAAGTCAAGCTGGCTTTAACTGTTCCATCACAAGGATAGCGGTTTACTTTGTACTTCTTATCTTATATTATCTACATATATTTATTGATTCAACACGACACGATCAGGTGATTGTCTATTGACAGTTAATATATTTTATAACGTTGGTTTTAACATTCATAGCAAATAACGTCAAGTATTTTCTAGTATACGTTAGTTGAATTAAAAACATAAGAAATCCATTGTTAAGATTCTACTCTGTATCTGTGACAAAAGATTAATAAAAGACCTAAAAGAAACATTAATACGAGTTCAATTGTTGGGTAGTCCGACCGAAATAAGGCCGGGAGTCCCACACGAAACTGTCCCTGCTGCCCCCGCAGCACGGACGGCGCAGTGCGTAAAGGCATTCCCCGCGACAACAAAAAAAAACGTATTAAGTTTAGGCTACGACATAATTTCTGTACTGTTACAACTGTGTCATGAAATTACATGTTTGTCTATGTTAAATTACAAATATTATTATTTATACTGTTATTTTACTATAAGAAATTGCCTTGAATCCCAAAAATATTCACGTTGAACAGATATGTTGATAAAATTTTTATACTGCTATCAAATATCAGATAACGTCGTATACGAGAAAGTTATCAAAAGGAGTGAAACAAACGTATCACGGTTAAAATTAGAGACAAAAACGTTGTCTCTGGGTAACGTCATTTCGACAAAATTGTTTCTTACTTTTTCTACTTTAAAAACTTTTTTGTTATTCTTTGAACAAAGACAACTTGTTTTAAAACAAATGTAAGGTAGGAATTAATTGTTATTACTTCTCAATAATCTTTTTAACTTCCATAGATTATTTTTGTTCAATTCCAACCTCTTCAATGATGAAAAATGTGCCTAACATCATACGTGCATATTTTTACATAATTGCAGTCCGTCAATGAAACGCGGATCACCTAAATGTTGTTAGTAGATTTCTGATAAATGATATAGTTCTTGATTTACCGCGTATTTCTAAAAAAAAACAAGTTCCTCGCGATTCACGAAAAGACGCCCGCTTCATGCATGATTCAGGGCGTAGTATTCCCGCATTCTAAGTATTCTATGAAGTTATTTATTTGTTTTGATTCTATATCAAGTTTGTTATCAATCTGTATGTTATTTGAATATCCAAGAAATAATACAGTTAACCTTTGAACATCGCAAACCCACTCGAGAATTATTTTTTATCGTAATGTGTCACCTTACTATTGTTAACAATAGAAACGCCGCCGTCTGAAAATGTACGTAACACTATTAAGCCGGTCGCATAACATGAGCAAAAGCGAATCGGAAAGAAAGCGAGGTGAAGTTTAATTCTTAAAGATGCAGTAGTGTTTGTGTAGTTTTGCTTCGGTTTGTATTCGCTTTCACACCTGTGTGCTACAAGCCTTAACGTTATGTTAGACACGTAACTACTTTAGATAACTTTTACGTTTGATTTTGATCTTTTTAGAGTGGAAAATTTACAATAATCTGCTGAATTGTATAATCAGTTTTTTTTAAGAAGTTTGAAAATTAGTTTCACAGAGTTCGCTTATAAATCTATACTAATATTATAAAGAGCAAAGATTTGTATTTATTGCAATAACTCAAAAACTACTAGGCCGATTTCAAAAATTCTTTCACCGTTATAAAGCTACGTTATAACTGAGTAACATAGGCTATATTTTTTCATTATTTTTTTAATTTCATGCAGTTGAAGTCGCGAGCTACAGCTAGTATTTAGTAAAAGGTTTTGTAAGGTATAATGTACGAATAGAAAAATATATATTAGTCATATTTAACTTCAGTGTCATTAAGATTATTTCGTACGGTAATATAGAATGAAGTGATATTTTCATTCTATTTGTAACAGAAAAACAAAAACGAGTGCTGTACTTGTATACGCAAACACTCAGGCTTATCTAACGCATGTGATATGTTTAGCTATAGAATCCATGTACATTTTGCTTCGTCATTACTAACATACGTATCAATAACTTATTAACTGTCCAAAAAACTATGAATAATAACGCCAGGAAAACATTTTCTATCAGAGATATTTACACTGTTAAAATAAAGAGATGTGCCAGGATTATGATAATCGTCAAGTTACAAGTGTCTTAATCTTTTATAGTAATTATGCCCATAGACATCTACAAATTAGTTTGCAAATGCGTTGCTTACCTTTCTATACTAATCAAGGGCGGATCCAGCTTTGGCGCCAGGGGAGGGTCACATAGTCGTGGTCAAGTCAAGTTTTGATAACAATAGATACAAGTAAAAATGGTCCACCTTAGTCCTGGAACCAGCCCTGGATCCGCCGTTGGTAGATACCCTGTGGTTAATTCATTAATCCAATACAACCGTATCCAAATCACTGTACATTTGTATGGAATGCCTTGCAATCAGTTCATACAATTTTTATTTGAATATATAAGGTATATTGTCATTAGTTAACTCCAGATAATTAAGTCAATTATAGAAGTGAGTTACAAGTTTACGATTGCATTTCATAGACTGTAATCTTATTGGAATAAGTGTCAATTTTGTTTAGCATATGATCGTTGTAAAGTTGGTTGTCACAGACTAATGAGCATTTAATAATAGAGGTTTTTTCGCCTTTGTTCGACAAGACCGGGGTGGATACGATTCTGATGGGGCGCTTGAGGCGATCTCTTATTTATATCGCAGATTAATTTAAGAATAGAGATGGTTTAGTTCAACACTGTTATTAAAATTATTCATTACTAGCTTTCGCCCACGACTCCGTCCGCGTGGTATTAAAAAAAACAAAAGTGAGTAGCCTATATGTTTTTCCAGACTATGCTCTACATCTATGCCAAATTTCATCCAGATCTGTTCAGCCGTTTAGGCTACAAACATCCATCCATTCATCTAAACTTTCACATTTATAATATTAGTAAGATTAGTAAGATTAGTAAGATTTCTGTAACAATAGTGTTCCAATCGTTTAACAAATATTGAAAGTTTAAGTAAGGTAATAAGTAAAAAGTAAAATATCCAAGTCTTTTTGTGTTTTTATAAAATGTCTTTTTCATTGTAAGTACTTACATACCGAATTTAAACACCTCTGCTGATTGTAATCAACGCATGACTTTACATGTCGCCTCTGTCGCTTCATTGCTCTGTAACCGAACCGTATAGGCTTCAATCATTATCCGTTTGCAGCGTGTAATCATCGGGCTGCGTCGCTGATGGGCCCTGAGGCGCCCTCGCGCGGCAAAAACATATTTTAATTGCCCAAAGATATTAATTTGTGGGCAAACGTGCACGCTTAGAGGCGTTCTTAATGATCCGTGGGCGCTTCAAACTTCAATGTCATTGGGATCCGATAGGTGGTCCGGTGACGTGGGACTAATCAATTTAATGGGTGTTCATGTCATGTGTTGTAGACATTCAACCTTGGAACAGACGGAAAGGAACTAATAAATAAAACAAATGGAAAACTAAGCTATTAAACGACTGTTGTCCGATTGTCGATTGTTTCGCAATTCAACTGTTTAGTTGCAGAACTAAAAATTGAGTAGTGTGCGCACCTCCATATAAGCTCATAGGAATCAAAGCGAGACTAAACAGTTGTGTGATAGTTTAGTCAAAGGTATGCACGTGCTCTAAGGAATTAGAAAATCATTTAGTATCTAATAAAAGATTTAAATATTATTGCAAATAAAATTAATAGCTTTTAGTTAAATTTATTTATCAATACGTTTCATATTTAAACTTTAAATATGTAAAGTTCTGCAATAATTTAACTCATCCACCAACTTTTGTCAAACATTAACTTAATTTAACAAAATATTTGTCAAACATTGTATTTTTACTGTGACCCGACTGCAGGTACAGTCGCGCACACAAGTTGCGCTATCAGCCCGCACCACGGCGCCGGCAAATCCGATAATGTTCCGTACAAAGTTGCGACTATTGCCGCAGCGAAAAACCCATTTTGCCGCTCGATATACCCGCCGTATCAAGATGAGAGCAATTAAAGGTCGGAGTACCAGGATGTGACTATATTTGTGACAGTTTTAAAATGGATGCGGTATATTTTACTTTTTAAGAACAATGATAACTCAATACATCAAGATTTTTGAATGCAGTTTAATTTGACGCTTATTTGATATTTTTTTGAATAATAATAGTTTAGGTGTATTGATATGGTACAGAACCGTTTTCCTAATCAAACACAAAATTATTACAGTTACCGTAGTTTATAATTGGGTTTGAGAAAGCATTTAAAACGAAATATTTACACACAATGAACCCTTTTATGTTTTTTAAATGCATTCGCGAAGCATCATTCAATTGCCGCATCCAACTTTATCACTTCTCTGTCTCAAAACAGAATTGCTCGGCGTTTTTACGGCATTCGGCGGAACCGTATGACACCGTATGACTAGACGCGCCGGATCATTAATCCGCGAGTTTCAGATGTGAGCGTTAAAAATTACAACGGAGCCGACGGCACTTTCTACGTATAAACGGTTCGGTTACGGATTATAATAATGCATTAAGTTTACGACTGTACAAACTGGGTGACTGTTCATTGTCATGATTTTTAAAAAGCTAAAGAAAAATAATCTCAAACACTTTTGTTCGTGAGTACCGCTTGCACTGATAGTCGGCAAATGTTAATTGTTTTAAAGTTCAAAATTGTCTTTTCATTTAAGACGGTGTTTCTTAAATGTCGTTTCAGTAATCGTCGGTGCAAATCGCGAAAAGATGTTTGATTTTCCCGGTTGATTATATTAAAACAATTTCAAATCTGTCGAGATATTTTTATTTGAAATAGAAGTTGTATTAAAAACCTGAAAAAAGTACTGTATTATTTATCTAAGCCTTATCTTAAACTATCTTTGCGCAAATGTTTACTCTCCATTGTAAATTCAACATTATTAATCTAACACAAGTTTCTATATTAAATGTATTTTAATTTCTTTATAATGTTACTAACTAGGTGGCCACTATTGACCGCTGTCTCCAACATTACACAAAGAGCACGTAATTAGAATATCTTCAAACGAGCCGACAAGCAAACACGCGCACAAACAAATACCTCGCATACCCGAGCTTTAACAAGACCATGCTCATTACAGACGAGTTAATTCTACATTCCAAAACTAGAGGACGTCGACAACCATTTAATTTCTCAGAAGCACATACAGAATTACATAGGAAAAGAGTTGAAGATCAACGTCGATCGGACCGATGGAGCGTGAAATTAATTCGTCTCTTTCTCGCAAAGCTGTTTAGAGTGTATACGAAAGAGATCGGTAGCTGTCACTATGGCCCCGCCCCCGAAATCGATCTGATAATGAAATGAAGACCGGTTTGTGCGCAGGCGCATTCGATTTTTATCTGTCCGTGGTCCACGTTCGCTCGGCTCGCGCGTGCTGCGTTTCGTATATTAAAATTATCTTTATTATATGTGCGAGCTAAGGATATACATTTTTAAATGTTATTGTCGAATGACTCATAATTACAGCTTCACGTTTTGTCTCTTCGTGATGCTTGTCGAGTTTTTGTTCCATGTTGGTTTACGATTTTTTGTCAATTCGATTTTTTACGTTTCACAATTGTTATTTTTAAGTAAATTTGGCAAGGAATTTAACTATTTTATATTGATTTTAGAAAATTAATTATTTAGCCTTCTTTAGTTGTTAAAATATAAACGTATAATAAATTTTTCAGAATGTTTTTAATTTTTTATTCAGAAAATCATTTTATATACTTATATAAGTGTTTTAGAGCGTTTACGTATCAAAATTTAACTGCAATGGTTTTATAAAGTTATATTTTTAATCAAACTGCTATTCACCGATAGATGGCGATGCTTTGTTCAACTCTTGCGCATATAACGTTATCAAAATCTCTACTTTGACCACATTTACATAGTTGTCAGAGACCATTTTAAAGGTTTGTTAATAATTCGATTTTAATATAAGATGAATGCAATTACTTTTATAACAAATGTTACGTAAGTGTTTGATAATTCGGTGCACGGGTTCGATCTGATTAAATCGTTTCTTTGAAACTTTAATAACTTAATGATAGTATTTCTTATAGATACTTAAATATTATTGAACCGGCTTTAAGAAGTTAAACAAATTAGATCATCTACTTTGACTTATTAAACTTATTTATAAATGCGCAAGTTTAGATGGATGTTTGTAGCCTAAACTGCTGAACGGATCTCGAAGAAATTTGGTATAGATGTAGTGCATAGTCTGGAAGAACACATAGGCTACTTACTTTTGTATTTTTTAATGCCTCGCGGATGGAGTTGCATTCGACAGTACTTCATGAATTACTCTAAAGTTCATCTAAATTTTAGTTGATTTACTGTTTTTGGACAACTTTTGGGACCCAATCAAATTGTTTGTATTCGCTTCGAAATGCAGCTTTCTGTCTTTATTGATTTTTAGGATAAGTGCTTATAGATTTGACGTGAAAATCAAATAAACGCATTAGCTTCAAACATATTACTAACAATTTTTTTAAAAATTTTTTGGGTGTTTAAAAATTTGCAATTTTTTTTTTAATTTCCTTGCAAAATGGTAAAAAGTGTCCATTTTTTTCATATCACATTCCTTGTATTTAGAATGTTATTTAAAAAATATAAAACTAGAGTAAAAAGTCATCATTACTTTGCCGTCGGTATCAATATGAGATTAATTCGATGTTCGGTAGCCGTGATGTTTCAACAGCTTGCTTGTGTCGAGATTGGACAGATCGACATCCGCGAAAGTTCCGGACATTTTGGGTTTTATAAATTACTAGCTATCGCCCGCGATTCTTCCCTCGTGGATAAAATAAAAACAAGTAGTCTATGTGTTCTTATAGACTATCCTCTATATCTATGTCAATCATCGAGATCCGTTCAACAGTTTAGGCTACAAACACTAACAAACATGCATCTAAACTTTCGCATTTATAATATTAGTAAGAAGTAAGATAAATTTATTTACTCAAATATTGGTAAAAAAGGAATATGGGAAGAATTTCTATAAGCTTATATGGTTGAGATCTAAATTCAACTACAATTTGTTTTTTTGTTAAGTTTTTAAATAGTGAAAATTCACATTAATGATCAGCTTAAAAACCTACGACATATTTAAATGTAGTGGGCATTTATATGATGTGCGCTCCGATGTTTGGTCTCTCGGGATAACATTAATGGAAGTGGCAACGGGAGCCTTCCCGTATCCCCGCTGGGGCTCCGTGTTTGAACAGTTACAACAAGTAGTGCAAGGCGATCCGCCGCGTCTCACCAACAAGAACAACTCGTTCTCAAATAACTTTGTACACTTTGTCAATACTTGGTAAGTTATTTATATACAGTTTATAGGCTATAAACTCTACAAAAACCCTTTTCTTTCTTATTAGGATAGTTAAAATGGTTGTATGAGTTATTTAATTGGATGGTCCTTCGAGTCAGATTTATTAAGTTACACAAGTCTAGATTTTTAATAAGTAGGTTTATCAGTCCATCTAATTACAGTTTAAACTAATAATTTTACTATGACGTGAAAAAATTCTTACCTACTATAATTTTTCAGCCTTATAAAAGAAGAAACTCAGCGACCTAAGTACAACAGATTATTAGAGCATCCATTTATTAAGGGTATAGAGCAAAGTCGCGCGGACGTTGCGACGTATGTGTGTGAAATTCTCGACGCGATGGAGAGGAACGGAGTCAGTCCATTCACTACGGACCAGCCTGCGCAAGCATGGGTTGATTAATCCATTTGGATAGTATAGACGTGGCTAGAAATTCTAGACCTAGCCTAGTCCTAGATAAAAACCAAACATAGAACCCACTTTAATCAGCGAGTGAATTTATAAAGCGTGGGGCTATTAGAGACCCTTGTTTAGCTTTTGCCATACAAACAGTATTGTGGAATATAATTTATATCCATCTTGTCACATTAAATTAGATGCACTTTAATTTAGGTTTCATAAAACAATGAATTCAACATTGGCTTGCCTTAGTTGAATTAGTGAAATCTTAGAAAGGGTTGAATTTGTCTCTTTTGTACTATATGAGTATGAAAGGACAGTATAATGCATATGCTAGAACAAGTAGGAAATTTCTTTTGTAATCTCTTCTGCAATTTGTGGCACTAATGAGATAATTTATTTCTTATGTACATTACAACTTTTAAATTTTCTAAGTAAATGTTGGGTTCCCATGAATACAATTTACAGTTTTGATATTTTTATTTATTGTATTTGTCAATTTTTATGTATAATTTATTTTTATTGATGTTAAATACAATGAAGTTGAAGTATTGTTTCCAATCCTAATCAAGTAAAGAATTTAACTCATGAATAAATATATTTTATGAAGTATATTAAATTTTCATTTTTATTTATTTTTACTTTCAATGTTCATACTCTGAATGACATATTTTATGTGAAATTTGTGCAATTGAGTAAATATGTTTATTTTGGTAATGATGGGAGCCTGGTCTTGTTGACTAGAAATGTTAAAATTGTAAAATAAATTTTTATTGTGGATGTGAAATGCTTATTATTTTATTTGGCTGACTGAGGTACACAAAAGGCCCCTCAGGTCTTATGTATAGGTGTAATTTTGTAATAAAATTGTATATACAGATGGATAATAATTAATTGTTAAGTAAAAAATAATTTTAAAGCAACCATTTTATATGGCAACAATTCACCTAAATTATACACTAAAACACATGCGATTGATTTCCATTCTATTTAATCAAAATTTCTTATATTTATGGTTCACAATATTGTAATATTTAAGGAATAGAATGACATGATGCATTAATATTGCTTGTTTTTTTTTGTCCTTTCTATTCCCTTAATAAATAACCCTTATATAGAATACATAATCTTTGTCATTTATTCTAAAACTTGACCTACTTTTGTAGCATTAATTATTTTACCATATTTCATAACAAGTTTATATTTTGTACCATCAGATAACTTTGTTGTGCGATATAGTTGATCGGTGAATTTTGGTGGCATATCATATAATGGTATCCAATCATCTGCATCAATTATTCTGTCCTTCCGCTGCCCCCAGAAGTCTAGTGAAGCAATCTTTATTAACTTATTATCTTCACTTATATATAGAAAGCCTATCATATTCCGGAATGGAAGACTTGCCAGTGACATTACTGCAGCTCCCGTAACTCCTAAAAATAGAGTAAATACATGTATTATTTTAGGAATCTCAGTTTACCATATAACTCCTACACACTTTTAGTAGGTAATTAAGAAATATATGAGACAATTAGATCCTTTTAAACTAGCACTACCTCCTGCTATAACTTTAGTAGAAAAGTGATAGCAGTCTTATAGACAAAAAGCGAGAAAAAATTGCATTGTGTAAGTAATGGTATAGGGAATTTTACTTTACCAATAGTATATGTAACCAATTTCTTACCTATGTATGATGCTGTGAGAAACGAATTGCTCGATAAAATATCAAACATTTCCAGTAAGCCGCAACTAGGTATTGCTATGCCTGAACCCACAAAATGATATAGTTTCAGTCTGTTTATAATTGCTATGTATTTAATTTGCGGAAATGAATATACCGTCTCAAAAGAATTTTGATGACAAACATTATTTGTAACTTTTTGCGAAGAAAAGTTTTTGCTTATGTAATTCACAATTTTACTTTTTAACATCTTAAATACTTATCGAAATATGTGAGGTTATGTTATTATTTAGCGTTTTGACATGATGACATTGACAAATAATAGATATATGACAGTAACTTTTTTAATTATAAAACTAGGCGAGATGAAAAAGCAAATACCTGAAATTATGCAATGCTGTGTGTCAATAATTTTTATAAAATAACCAACTTATTGAATTAATTTACTTCGATGTGTTTTACAACTTTCTTTAAAGTTCATGAAAAAAATACATATATTCGGACATTCAGCATTTGCCCTAGCGGATAAACGAAACGTATCGTTTTGAGTTTATTTTTATGACATATTTCAAAAATGACATTTTTGCCCACGTGAGAAAAGAAAACAAATATCACATTAAAACGAAAAAAAGTCTTGTAAAGAAAGTCTTTTTGATAATTTTACATTTACCACAAAATGGCACACATGCTAAAGGAATTGTAAGTTTGTAATTAATTTAACGTACACTTTTTGTGTTGCGGTGTATTTTCGTGTCAATCACCGGTCTTTTATTGATCCTCGTTTAGTCTTAAATCTTAAAACTCGTAATATCTGTTCACCATTCATTTATAGCTTTGCATTGTTTTTAATTTTTGTTGACAACACAAAATTAATGAGTGTAGATGATCAACATAACCCTCTTCCTAGGAAGTCTTTACATTATAAACATTTTGTGTAATCTTTTGTTTTAGATATGAAAAGACTAATGAGTATACTGCTTTTTACACTGGAGGAGATATTCAGTGGACATCAGATGGAGGCCAATTTCTTTGCCAATGTGAAGATGTAATAAAAGTTATTGATATAAACACACTTTCTAATGTTTTAACAATTGGTGAGGTTAATGAAGATAAAGAGGAAACTGACCAGATATACACATTCCAACTGTCTAACAATAATGAGATTGTAGTGACTGCACATAAAAGTGGTTTGATGAAACTTTGGGACAAAAATACAGGACAACAGAAAAAAGTTTGGCGTTCTGGTCACAAAGGAGCAGTAGCTAGACTTGCCTTTGATTCCACTGATACCAATATTGCATCAGCAGGTTCCGATGGTAATGTCAGATTGTGGGATTTAAATCACTATACTTGTATCAGTAGTCTGCACGGGGCTATGGGTGTCTTCACAATTGTCAAGTATCATCCAGATGTATCAAAGCAATTGATATTCGGTGCTGCAGATGATACAAAGATAAGATCTTGGGATTCAAAATCTGGTAAAGAACTTCAAATATACTCTGGACATTTCAGTAAAGTGACATCTCTACTTTTTACACCTGACGGTCAACATATGGTCAGTTCTGGCAGAGATAGAGTTCTTATATTATGGAAAATAAATGAAAGTAAAGCATTGAAAGTTCTACCTGTCTACGAAAGTATTGAAACTGCTTTATTGTTACCAGCATCATTCAGAATCCCTAACTTCAAGAAGAAGTTAGAAATGGATGGTATATATGTAGCATGTGCTGGTGAAAAGGGAGTTGTTAAAATATGGAATATGCAAATGAGCCGTCTAATGTTTGAACAAAACAATAGTCTTGTTTCTCCAGCATCTGAGGAAGGTGGATTAGCAATTACTCATTTACTATTCAATGAAGCAAGAAATATGTTATCAGTTGTTACAGTGGACCATAATATTATCATACATGATTTGGAGACTTTTAACTGTCTTAAACAAATGATAGGTTTTACCGATGAAATATTAGATATTATATTTATAGGAAAAGATGAAACACATTTTGTTGTTGCTACTAACAGCCGGGACTTAAAGCATTATGAATTAGATAATTTAAATTGTAAAATTGTTAAAGGACACACTGATATTGTTTTGTCTCTGGCAACTTTCCCAACAAGACCAGACATGTTTGTATCATCAGGGAAAGATAATACAGTTCGAATTTGGATTAATCAATCTAATAATGAAATACAATGTTTGGGAGTAGGGTACAGACATACTGCGTCTGTTGGGTCTGTATTTACAGCTCAAACTTCAGACAAGTTTTTCGTATCTGTAAGTCAAGATAATTGTTTAAAAATCTGGGATGTTCCCAAAAATCAAGATGCAATTGATGTAAAATTAAATGCGACGCACACAGAATTAGCTCATCAAATGGATATAAACTGTGTTGCCGTGTCTCCTAATGACAAAATTATAGCAACAGCTTCCCAGGATAAAACCGCCAAACTTTGGTCTGAAGATTTATCTTTGTTAGGTGTATTGAAAGGACATAGAAGGGGTATATGGTGTATTAGATTTTCGCCAGTCGACCAAGTGGTGCTAACGTCTTCCGCCGATAGTTCGCTCAAACTATGGTCTATAGCTGACTTGAGCTGTCTTAAAACATTCGAAGGTCACGAAAGTTCAGTACTGAAAATAGAATTTTTAAGTAAAGGTCAGCAGATTATATCGAGTGGTGCAGACGGTCTTTTAAAACTCTGGAATATAAAAACATCTGAAAGTAAAATGTCGTTGGATAACCATGACGGTAAAGTATGGTCTATGACAGTCAATAAAAATGAATCTCTTATAATAACAGGAGGCTCTGATTCCAAATTAGTAAAACTAAAAGACGTCACAGTTGAACGACGAGAAAAATTGGCCAAAGAAAGAGAAGAGTTGATTTTACAGGAGCAAGAATTACAAAATTTATTACATGATAAGAAACTGGTAAAAGCTTTGAGATTGGCTTTAAGGATGGAGAGGCCCTTACATGTCCTTAAAATAATTAATGAAGTCTTAAAACATGGACATAATAAGCTTTTTGAAACACTAAAAGAAATAAATCACACACAAAAAGAAACACTACTAAGGTTCGCTGTAGAATGGAATACGAATAATAAAAATTGTCACGCGGCTCAAATAGTATTTAATATATTGACTCCAGAAATTATTTCCGGCAATCTAAAAGTGGCTAATTTAGAAAACTTTATTGAAGCATCACTGCCGTACACTGAGCGTCACTTCGAAAGATTAACAAATTTATTACAAGATTTAAATTTTATAACATACACCGTTAATTGTATGCAACCACATGCAGTTAAATATTAAAATTTTAAAATTACGTAAATGTCGTTTTCTTTATCTACGTCTGTCAAAAGTTCTATAGACTCAAGTTATCTGGTATACGTTGCTAATGACGCACGTAATTGTTTAAAAATTAACTAAGCTACTGTGTTAATTTATCCGTTATTATACGTAAAAGCTCTAGCAATGTAAACAGCGCACGCGCAACCTCCAGATAGGTGGTACGGAAAAACAGCTTCCCTCATTGCTCTGTGCAGAGCTCAGTAGTAGTGCAACAGTCGCGCGGCGGAGACGTCCTTTGGACATCTAACGCGAGTTAAAACCGCGTTGTTATGTTAGAATCTTCAAAATGAGCTTTAAAACTTTATTATTATGTGTGATGACAGTATTCATATTTAATAATGTGTCAGGACAAAAGCCAACGTAAGTTTTATATGTTATTATTTCTTGTATTTACAATTTGTTAAAGTCAGTGTATTTACAGATTGTCGATTTTATTGATATACTTATTAAAGGCACCCGAAACATATATCTAAACTTTTCAAGCGGGATACCTTTTGAATTCGACCAATATTCTTATTAGATACCAATCTTTAAGTTCGAAATACACGAAACTATCAATGTAAACAATAGGTTGTAGACATACTATATATGTGTGCAAGATGAATTAGGAACCTTATCGACGCATTATTCATTCATAACAGATCACACCAATAGACAAATATATCGTTTTTATATATTTACATCTGATATTACAGTCGTAACTTTTTTCAATGAAACGATGAATGAAAAAACGTCATACTGAAAAACAGATATCTGTTCAGTATTACGGACGACAACTTAGAGTATGAAAAAGCGATTAAAAGTCACAGTATACAGTGAAGTAGGTTATTTTGGGATAGAAAATTTTCAGTGGAAGCTGGATCTCATTATCGTGAAGATGTACTATCTAAATTTATTGAAACTGGGATACCCTTCCTTCAATCATGAGTCTATTTCTATTCTTACTCTTATGGACGTATTCATAATAAACATAGACAATTACAACGATAATGCATTGTAAATGTGGAGATTCCGGAAATATTGTAGATCAATTCGTACAACCATTTTCTGAAACTACCTACACCGCGTAGCTATATGAGCCAGATGTTATGCGCGGTTTACACTTGGCCAGTTTATTTGGTCAGTAGCGCTATGATTGGACCGTCAATTCACTGTCAGAGCGTGAACGTTAACGGGCGCCACTGAATGTCGCTTGCCGTCGCAACTGTCGAACTGTACTGGCCAAGTGTGAACCGGACATTATAGAAACTTAGGATAGCCTGCAAAATTCAGCTGTCATACTGTCTTGTAAAATATGATAATTTTTAGAATATCTTATTGAATTTATTACTAACGTATCCCTATTGAATATTTGCTTATATCTCCGACACTGTATGCATTTTAAAATCGACACTAATGAGTAGAACTAATGCGTCCATTTATACTAATTACGTACTAAATTATGGTACGTTAAGTTATCGATGACTATAATTTTGTTTGTTAAACGAAACGATGTAAAGTAGCCGTAGACTGTTATTAATTGTAAATGTATTTTAGTAAAAATTCAATTATTTTACAGTAAAAATTTAATTATCTTCGTAATTATCAAGAAAAGAGTATGTTGAGATACCACTAGTTATCAAGCTTTCTCTTAATCGACGCTGTGTTTAAAATGTCCAGTCATATATACCTACTTTCTTTAGAGATGTCGATTTAATGTTTAAAATAATTAAAGCGAATCAAGATTACGATCTAATTGTCACGTACATTAGTTTATCTATTAGTATATGTTATTTGTATAAGTTAATTTAATTACCAACAAACCACTGCGCGTATGTACAATGTCTTGTTATTTGTTGCCATTGAAGCGAAGATTTTGTCGTGCACGTTAATGTTGATCTTAGGTTTGAGTAAAGATTTCGTGGCCGTAATATCTATACAACTTATTAGCGGAATTCTAATAAATCCGCTTAATATACATTTTACTAATTATAACCTAAACCTGAGGCGAAATGGTTAAAAAAGTTGACACCCGAGAGCTCAGGATTCGATATTTGCTCAAATAGTAAATTTAAAAAGTTTTTTGTGTAGATATTCTTAATCCTATTTAGATTTTGTAGAGGTTATTAAACTATTTTAATAATGGTTGAAGTAATTAAATATTTCGTCTCAATAAGACTGCATGTGTAGCCAACAAGGTTGATCGGAAATTCAGTTGCTTACTTAGGAAAAGCCTGTCTTTATAGCGTCCCATTTAAACACCTTTGTAGATATATTTCAACGTACCTTTGTGATATAACATTACCTTTCGTCTCTCTTTGTGTTTTAAATCAAAAGAGTTGCAATTCTGCAATCAACATTTTTAAGGTTTATAGTCTTTATGAAGATTATATCTTTCATTTGCATGTCTACAATTAACGTTTGAGGCATTTTATCCATGGATTAATTAAGTCGTGAGTTTACCTCCTTATCTTTAGTGAGATGGACTAATCTTTTGTGATAGCATCAACTAACACGCCATCGTCACAATACATCATAAAGCTGTCGCTAATGTCCAAAAACTGGTATAAAACACCTTCGTAACAGGAATATATATGTAGTATTATTGTGAAAGTTTATTAATTTTAAATATATAGAAGTGTAGTGTTACAAATCAAGCAAAATTATATCTCCATACAAATATTATATTTGACATGTCTTGAGAAATGTCCTTTTTTATTCATCGCCTACGTAAAAATCTCTGGTCAATCAAATAAATAATGTACTTCCTTTATTGTTACCAAAACATTGTTCTTTTTGTGTCATTGTCACTGCCAATTAACATTATCAATTAAATTATGTTGGTACTTTTTGAATTCGTATTTTGTTAATTACAAGCTGACTCATTTAAAGCGTAATTCTAATAGTATGAATATGTTAGCCCGATTTGTAGCTACTTGTTACTTGAACACATTTGTTTCACTTTCATCTAATCGCTGTTTCGGGGCATATTTTTTACTAGCTTTCGCCCGCGACTCCGTCAGCGTGGATTAAATAACAAAAGTGAGTAGTCTATGAGTTCTTGCAGACTATCCTCTACGTCTATGCCAAATTTAATAGAGATCCGTTCAGACGTTTTGGGCTACAAACTCTGACAAACATCCATCCATCTAAATTTCGCATTTATAATATTAGTCAGATTATGTATTACTATTATGTTATAGCTGATAATCATAATAGTCAGCAGTAGAATATATTAAAAATGTACTGATAGTAAATTCTAAATGTGTTTTACAACTATGACTCATAATATCTAGCAGACGTAGGTTTTCCTCAATTATACGGTCCTTATGCATATTTAACAGGTTTATTTAGAAAAGATACATATCGTTT
>JAOCNA010000002.1:5056920-5069666 GCA_026546675.1 Papilio helenus
ACTAATCTCACATGATGGCAATTTGTAGCAAATAAATAACAAAATCCATAATAATATATTTATTTTAATTTAAACATCCCAATATTTTAAACACAAAGCTTACTAGCTTTTTCCCGCGACTCCGTACGAGTGGAATTAAAAAAAACGAAAGTGAGTATGTCATTAGGTATAGACGTAGAGGATAATCTGGAAGAACACAAGTTATTCACTTTTTTTATTCCACGCGGACGGAGTCGCGGGTGAAAGCTAGTTATATTATAAAAGCATCTAGACTAAATAAAAACTATTAAACTCCAGATAGCGACATTCATAACTCGTCACCAATCTATCTTCACTGCCGGTGAGTTGGCGGCGATCGGAGCCATACAAGAGAACAGCAAGTTATTCCAATAAAGATTAGTCGCAACCAAAAATCCTAAAAACGCAAACTCTTATTGAATTTGGTGCCATTGTTAGAAGTTTCGTAAGATTTAATTTTAACATTTTTCTGCAAATGTTTTCCTATTCAAATTATTAAAAATATATTTATTTATAATGTGAAGAAAATAATCAAATAATTACCTACATATCTTTTTAAAACTAGGCCGTCTTTCTAAACCGTCTAATATTTTATTTATAATCTATATTATAAATTAGGAGTATGTATGAAAATGTATACTATGTATGAATCTCCTAAACTTATCATTCCATTTATAGTATATTTTTACAAAAGTATGTTTTATAATAGTCATATGTTCAAATATTATTATTAAGTTATTGGAAGATTTAGAGAATTAAAGATTATTGAATTTATATTGAGTCAAACTACTATTAAGTTCCAATCAGGGCCTAAGTCGGCGAAAATGTGTTTTTTGAAAAACAAAACAACTGGCAAACTGGAAACCATGATGAAAAAACATATCCATTTATTTTTTTGACATGTGAAAACAAAATGTTCCAGTGTTGAGAAGTTTTAAAAGTCACTTTTGTTCATTGTTTTCATCAATTCAATATTTTTTTCTTATAGTTGTTTGCCGTCTTAAATTGTTTTTTACGCAAGAAAACACCTTCTCGCAAGGGTTTAGGAATTGAGATTATTGGGGTAGATATTCAATAGAAAAATTTTCGCGAATACCGATCAAGCCATTGTGATGGAAATTTACATTATCCCTTACAAATGTGAATTGCTCAGTAGCGCCTAATATAAGCATAAAACGTACCAAAAATTTAATATACAGCCTTCCATTAACAGATGTAGAAACTGGCTCGCAGTTAATTATATTTTTTCCAACAGTAGGCAAGCGATAGTACTACAAAAACAATATCGGTAATCGGTCAATGCACGATTAGGGAAGCAATGCAACTCATATTACAAGTATTTGATAAAAAAACATGACATAATAAAAATATTTAGACATTAACCCAGACGTAACCTACCTCAGTAGCGACATCTCGTAGCATAATGTATGAATACTTGCTTATAGCGAAATGTAAATGCATATTAAATTTAAGTAACTAACTAATTAAGATTATTTCATAATTAGTTATCTTATATAAGAAAAACTCAAAGGTAAATTATATAGTCATATTATGAAAAAATCTAAAATATATTTGGAATTAAGGTAGCTACTCTGCACTAGATGGCGCTGCCACAAAATGTGAAACTCCCAAATTCTCGTACAGATTTTTATTTACAAAACAGATATCTATTTTCTTAAATATATAAATCAGGTACTTTTTCCTTGTTCAAAATTTGTTACAAAGCATTAATTCAAATGTGCATTTTTATTATAAATTACATCATATCAAATGACTTGTGTGTTACATTCTAAGCAAATGTTTGTGTAAAATCACCCAATACGTAATGTTTAGATGAGGTCGGTAATGTCCGCTAGAGCTCGCTGACTCTTTGTTCCACAGCTCAATTATACGTAAGCATTATAATTAAACCAGTTAGTTGTGGCAGAAACGCTGTACAAACAGACCCGCCCTTTCAAAACACCCCAACAAAGTTGAAGGTCAGATCGCATTCTCTTCATAATGAAAAGGACCCTCGGAGCTCTTATGAATTTTGTCTTAGGTAACTCTCCGTATAAAACGTGAGCAAGACCGCCTGTTACACCGAAGCGTAATTTGTTAGTCACAATTACATTTTTATTGACATTTAACTAAAAAGTATTATTATTTACTATTTGACAAATATATTGATGATTTTGAATATTGATGTTTTATTGTGTTTCATTTGTGTACCGCTTGCATTAGCAACAACTGTTTACAACTTCGTAGAATATGTGTCACTGTGACTTAAATAGAATTAAATGCGCGTTGCACAACTGGAGACGAAAGTGTAGCGTGCAATATATGCAGACGCTATGACATGTCTACTTAATAAATAAATTACATTTGCAATTTCACTAATTTTAAAGCGTAGGGCTTATTTTTCGTGTAGTTAATTTGTTATATTCACGTAAATATGCAATGTTTTAAATAGATTATAGGAACGCTAAAAAAACAAGAATCGGAAACTAAAATACATAGATTAGAAATTAAATTTGGTGATAACGGCCAGTTGTGATATGCGTATTTTGAAAATTTATAAATAAAAAAATTACAAAAACAGAATGCCGAAATTCGAAAAAAGAATAATTTTAAAAATAAAACCGGTTGTCGTGTGAAAGTGGCCAGTGTTCGGTGTTCGTTGCGCAACCGCGTTGTCAGGATTATCGCGAGTGCAGTTGTGTAGTGCTGTGTATGCGAGTCGAGGCGCGTTATGCGACTCGTGAAAGCTTGGCTCGCTTCAACGTGTTGTTTAACGCGTTTAAATAATAAAGTTATTAGAGCAAGCTATACTTTACGATGGCTTCCAAATTAAGAATATACTAATTAGATATTTGATTAAATCTTTTTTCTGTTAATAAAATTCGTTGTTATACATGCTCTATGTGTGTCTAAACAATTTGACAAAGTCAGTCTGAAAGAACTAATAGGGAACAACCACTTTGAAAGTCAGTCTGAAAGTAGTAGTATATTTTAGATTTATAACTTATTTTAATATTTATTTTCATAAATTGAACTTCGGTCTAGCTCAGTTTTATACTAGCAAAGAGTTTTCTTCTGTAGACTGTTGAGAGTAATGAACGAAATTACGTAACATTTTTGTAGACCTCACTTTAAATTAATGAAGTTTTCACTTTTTCCTCTTATTTCAAAGTGTAGGCTTCACAAGTGGAAATTACTGGATGCGGAATTATATTTTTTTGAAATATCGCATAAAAATCTTACATAATTTAAAACGGTAAACTAAGAGTTAGGTTATGTTATTTTATAAAATTTAAACATTATAAGTTAGAAGAAAATAATTAAATTATCACTAATTAAAAGATGTACCGCTTTAAACACTAATTGCCCAACTTAGAGACGTTAAATGCTTACTTAAGCAGTCCTTTAACATATATCTCGTCCTTAGAATAGATGTTCCTTTGTCTTATATCTCACTATCTAATACCACTCAGGGTGTCCTTGACTGAAGAGTTACGGTCGTAAAATAAAACATAAAATAATAAGGCCACGATTAAACTCCAAATTCCGTAGAAATTTTGACGCCTATCAGATCGCAAGCGGCGTATTTGGTCGTTACTTATAAAAACTTTGAGTGCAGTAGTAATTATTTTAACACAATCAATCACACGTCAACATAGCAACAGATCTCGTGCATAAGTGCACTAAGTCAATAAACTGTCGGGACGATGCACTCTCAGTTGGAAACCATAAAAATATACTTCATGTAGGTCATTAAATGGATATAACTACTGAGGAAGTGGAGTTAGAATTGCTCTATTTGTACCACAAATGATTGCAAAAATGTTGGTAGCTGAAGACTTGAAGTTAGGAAACTTTTGACCAAGTAGTCAGTAAATCTTGACCAAGCTGTCAGTCAATTCTGATTGCAAACTTTTTTATCAGTAAAAATTGAAAAGACAAATCACTCCGTACACTATACGAGTAGGTAGCGCTTTTTATTTTTTGTTTTCTGTCAATCATATACGTTCTTCGACGACGCGTGCTTCTTTTCTCATTTAGTTCTGTTAATAGAAAAGTAGAGAAAGCCTTTAGTGGATGTCGTAATATAAAAATAAACTGTTTATAAGTCTAAAGTTCAACAAGGCAAAGGAGGTAACGTACGTGATCACCTCAAAAAGCGAACAACTGGAGCGAAGGTCGCCAAATCGACTTTGACCTCGAACACACGGGCCTTAGATTCAAGGTCACTGAGGTCAGATTAGGGCGCAGCCCGTTCTTGCCCAAAACGCGGGCTGCGACCTGGCTCGATCTGCACGACCTACATCCGATTTGAATTTGAGAGCAAACTTTGAAACGATTTCATATCGATAGATGGCGTTATTATCAATTGTGTGATGTTAAATATAATAATTATTTTAAATGAATGTAAAAAAGTAAGTGAAATATGATTAAATCCTTTAAAAATTAACCACTTGTATTTTATATCCTATGTATTTATGATTTAACAAGAAAATAACTTAGTTCGATTACGTTATTAAAGAATTCTAAGAGGTCTTTGATAAGCAAGAATACACATAAAACAAAATCAAGTGATACAGTTTTTTAAATATGTTCATATAATTGAAGAGATAAGACTGTCCTTTATTCTTGCATTTACGAAAAGCATATTGTACTTAAAATGCAAAACCTTAATACTTTCATACAAAGTTCGACAACAATAAAGGTACAGTCCAAAAAACATGTCAAAATAAATTGATGTATAAATTCTTTGTAGATTTTATGTACAATTTAAAAACTGGAATGTATTCTTACTATTGTTATCATTCTGCGGACCCTCCATCCTGAACGAAACTAAAGAAATCAACAAAAGGAAATAGCTGAAGGGGGCTTTTCATACTGGCCACGTGGCTCGTGGAAATGGGTTACCTCGTATCGCTTTCAAAGACGCTATCGCCCCTCCGTTATCAGCATTAAGCGAATGAGGGAGACAACATATGAAGTAGTACTGTAAGTAACGCACCCTAAGACTACGGTTACCAAGCGTTTACCTTATTACAGATCTCTATAGCTACGATATCTCATAATATACTTTATCTTATGTAAAATGAGTCATAAGATCATTTCATTCAAAAATTAATGCGAGCTCAATATATTTTATGCCATAGAGATTAATACATTTTACTCTAATTAGTAGACTACATACAAGAAAAATACTGAACAGGTAAAACAAAGAATATATCTTAAAAATAAATTTAAATCAACAACAATTGTCCTCTCTTCCCTGCTTTTTTGTCCTGAAGTCAGCGTAATAGTTAAAGAAGTCCTGTTTTTTATTAAAATATCATGGCTACTGTACATAACGCGATATCATTCGATTCCAGAGTAAGTTGTATTGTAGTAGACCAAACGGACCGACGGACACACCGATTTGTTGCACTATCTATTTGTGGTTATTGTACGTTTTATCGACTATTTTTAGACAATAGTGTGGCCTAGCATTTCAATTTAGTTTATTAACATACTAGCGGTCCCACCCCACTTGTGGCGGCCATTTTTTTAATATTTTGAAACAACATATACGCTTGTATTAATGGATGGCAAGATGAGAGATAACTTGTTGTCCAATTGACAAATTGATGCAAAATTTGTCAATTAAAGTATCATAATTAGCAGTTGGATATAGATATATATATTAGAGAAAAGGTTTGTCAGTAATTTACACCTAATTAATGTGTTTCAATCCCTTTAACACTTTTCTCATTACAGGGAAATACAACGCTTCAATACTGCGTCTAATGTGGGAGAAGGATAACCCCGTCCGGCTTTCATCAGAGCTACATTTAACAGAATATTCGCTGCTAGATTACTGGACCAATGAATCAGTAGTACGAGGCGACATTGTGAACATGCGTTTGGGGGGAGGTAGATGTAATGTCTTTTAAGTGTTCGTGCCGTTCGCCTTGCTGAAGCGGAGATTAACTGTTTAGTTTAATATTTTTTTCTATTTCAGCTGGTAACTACAGTGCCCTTAAATTTACCTTTAAATTGGGTCGCGAAGTTGGTTATTATCTGATGGATTACTTCATACCTTCGATGATGATTGTCGCGATGTCGTGGGTTACTTTCTGGCTACAGGCAGATGCCTCCGCTCCGAGAATTACTTTAGGTATAAATTTAACATATCAAAATCCTTAAAATACTCCGTAAATAAAAATTTTTGCGTATGCTACTCTTTCTGGTATACTTTTACAGTTCCCCGATTTTGTTTGTGCACATTATTAGATTACTAACGTTTATATTTTATGTTTCAGGAACAAGTACAATGTTGTCATTCATTACCCTGGCGTCATCTCAGGCAAAGACGCTACCAAAGGTTTCATATATAAAAGCCAGTGAGATCTGGTTCCTTGGCTGCATTGGATTCATCTTCTCAGCTCTAGTAGAATTCGCATTTGTCAATACTATTTGGCGAAGGAAGTAAGTTGGATTATTTGGCATGGCACTTCTAAATAATTTATTAAATGCAAACAACATGGGGTAAATTCAAAATTTTCTTTTCAATACAAACATTGTGCAATGCAGGGTTTAATAATTAACATTGCTATAATAATCAAACGATTTAAATATGTAACATATTTCTACAAAGAATGCATTATTGCAGGAAGGTAGTAAGCTTGAAGAAGGTGAACAGCAAGTACATCTTAAAGAGTACCCTAACACCGCGGTTAGCGCGACGCGAGCTGCAGAAGGAACTGCAGGCTTCGCCACAGCTCAGCAAATCGCGCTCTTGCTCCTCTCTGCAGCAGGAGACCAGCAGCGACCCCGCCGGCCCCGGCTACAACAACTACCTCACTGTGCACGTGAGTCATCGCTTCTATTTATACGTCGTATGAATGATAATTGAATTTGATATATGGAAGAATTTAAAAAATGATTGCCTCATTTATTTCAATTTAAAGGCTACCAATGAGTTATTTATTTGCTTTCAATAAATTGCTTCCGTTTGATTAGTTAATATTTTTATGTTTGAGGTCGGATAGATACTAAATCTTAACTAGTTCGTTAAGTCGAGTAAGTTCGTTTAAGTCGTTTTTCTTGATTTCAAGCAACTGTACTGGGATTTGGAAGGTATTTTAAGTATTTATTTCAGATAAATATTATTACGCTTTTACATAATGTTTGAACAGACCAAGCCACGTGGTTTGTGACAGCTGTAAGCTGATTTAATGAAAGTTTTAAATGTCCTAATGCTTGCAGGCATTATAATGATTCCATACAATTTGGATTTATCAATAAAATATATAAGATGTATTATAAAATTTCAGAGTTTCCCGTCAGCACTGAATTTGCCAACAATAACGACGCAGAGCTACGACGACCTGATAACAGGGCAAGGGGGTCAGAGAGCAGGGGGCAGCGAGGGGTCAGACGAACCCCCCAAGCACCACACGTGGACGACAATGACCCCCCAGGAGATCGCCACTTGGATCGACAAACGTTCCCGAATCTTATTTCCTTTACTATTCATCTTCTTTAACATCATTTACTGGACTTTTGTTTATTGTCTATGATCTTGAACTTTTAATATTTCCTCCGTTCTTCTTTTCATAGATGTTTCCCGTTGGGCCGATCAGCCTAGCGCACAATTGGCCCTATGGATGTTTTTCCGATTGGGTCGTTTGATTCTATGAATTAAATCGGCCCAATGGGATTTTATCCCGAACCATACGATCGGTGGACTAATCGGCCCAATGGGAATAACCCCTTTTAATAAATATAAGGTGCTAAATTGATTCTTTGTGCCTGATATAAAACCACTGTTTCTTTGACTGTAGAATTCTCGTATAAACTACTTCATATTCTAACATTGTTGAGGTGAGCGTTCTAGAAATTATACCTTCGAAAACGTCACATAATAAAGTATGTGAACAGACCGAAGTATTTCGTTTACGACAATGCTACGTTTGATATGACGAAATTAAATTAACTATATTTTTTTAAGGAAAAAATAAAAGACATTTCTAATCTGAGACATAGAGCAAGCGCTAGTAGTAAACCTACGTTTATATCTAGTCTATGTTTATACTATCTTCTAAAGTCGCAAGTACGCGAATACTCGTTGAACTTGACTTTGTTTAAGATTATTAATATAACTGGAAATGGCGATATAAAATACTTGCTCTACACTTCAATTGTTTCGTGAGCATCCTTTAAGAGGAAACCTTAGAAATTAAAAAATATGATTTTTTAATATTTTTGTAGTTTTTTAAAGATTTATATGGCAGATATTTCAATATAAATGATAAGCTTGACTTAAAACTGAGTTGCACGTCTACCTATTTTAAATTTATAAAAAAAAAGTATTAAAAACTTAAAGGTGGCAACATATCCTTGTGTGAGTGAATGGTGGATGTATTATAATTATCAAATAAAATAAAGAACTTTATAATAAAAAATAACTTATATGTAAATTAACTTAAATTTTAGGAAAAACATTTTGTTATTAATAAGTTCAATTGTAGTATTATTGAATAGCCAAATTTATTGTAATACCAATGTTTTAATTTACCACTAATATAGTCAAATTATTTTATTATTAGCCAATGCTTAATGTTTATATTTTTTAGGAAAATATACAAAATAACATAATTTTAGACAGTACATTTAACAATAAGTAAGTTAATATTGCGTTATATACGTAATAACGATAAGTCAAATTATATGATCTTTTACAATTTGATTTTGTACATATCTGTTAGAATTAAGTATAGACACATATCAGAGAAATATCAACATGTGTGCGTTGTATTACCATTGTGAATTAAATATAAGATATATTTAAATGATGTGTTTTTTTTTCTTTTTTCCTTCTGGCAACTCAAACGTTATTTTGCCAGTTTGCCGTTTGTTATGTTGCCAGTCATTTTACAAGCGCTCCGATTCTCTTTTGAGCTATAAATCCCGTTAAAGTTCAAAAATAAAACATTTTATGTTTGTGTCAATCTCTTTATTCAACGAAATACTTAAAATACGCAACATAATATTTCTTAAATTATTACAAAACACAAACATGAACATTAGTAGATAAAAAAAATATTTATTAACCTAAAAAATAACAATGACTAGATCACTCGATGTAGAGTTTAGGGTCAAACCATAATCTATCACTCAGTCTAAAATACGGACTTTTGTATATTCATAGACATTACATTCAAATTAAGGAAATCACAAAATCAATATCTCAAGACACGATTAAATCTTTTTAAACATTTGCTGAAATACGCAAGTAGGCGCCTGGTTTAATAGATTCACATAAAGGACAATACGTGAACGATGAATGTAGACTTCATACAGACTGCCGTTTAATTGTGCGTTCCAAGGAACTAGTGTTCTCAAATTTTAATCCATCCCTGATACTCGAAAGAGTCGTTCAAGGTGCTGCTTCACTGCGACGAGGCGCCGCAATAACCAGGCTGTCATCACTCGCGTATCTTTTCAATGTCGATGCGCTAGTATTACTGAAATACAAAAAAAGACAATAAAACTATATAATTTGTCAAAGATGTCGATAATAATCAGCATGTGAAGAGTTACAAGTCACAGCAAGATAACATTGTACCAGGCACCCATAACACTACCTGTATTTTGTGCGAGGGCGCGGTGTAGGCGCCAGTCGCGGCAGACGCGCGTCGAGTGGCACTGTGCCTCCGGAACCCGAACTGGAGCCCCGCGCGGACCCACTGGAACTTCCTGACCAGCCCAGCTCTGAACTGCTGTTATATTAGAATTATCTTTATTAACGGAACACACATACAAAATAAGTATCACCAGTCTGAATACGTGAACTCTTTAGCTCACAAACTCTAATTCTCGCGTCTTTAATATACTTTAATGCAAGTCTCATAAACTCTATGCCTTTTGTTTATAGTCTTATTTACTTTCAACTTTCAACGTTACATCGTATTTCTAAAAGGTCAAGGATAATATGAAATGCTGTCTAACTGTGTTGTTTTCATTTTCAGATCACATGTCATTGAGGTCATGTAGACTTAGTATTCCTTGCACTTCTCGTATTACGAGTCCAAATTCATTCATACGAATGGGTATTGTTTGGTTGCCTCTCGCATTGGTAGCGGGTCATTAGTATACGTGATTCGATTAAACGTTGCGATTAATAGCAGCAACGTTGTTTTTAATCTACAGATATCTATCCATAGATACACCAAATCGATACCAAGTTCCAAGCATCAAGCAATTTATTTTATTCCAATTTCTGTACATACGATACTTAATACTTTTGTTTTTTATTTTTCAAATTTTAAAGCCTCTATTTGTGCTTTAAATTAATTATTTTTTTGCACTTCTATACAAAATTAAGATTTCAAAACGTTATTAAATAATATTGCAGGATACTGATATTGATATATCTATGGATATTGTGTATGTTGGTAACAATATTGAAACAATGACCTGGCGGAGATGGGCGGCAGCAGGTACGGCGGTGTGTAGATGTCGTTAGTCTCTGTGTAGGTGGAGGCGTGGATCTCCTGCTGGTACAGCTCGTACAGCTGCGCCAGCTCCGGCTGGATGCCCACGCCCACCTCTGAACCATTACAAAATAAATTAATAAGTTGACATTGAAGTAGAAGTAGACGTGGTCATTGATGTCGGTCACGTCAGTCAATGCTTTTTTTATTCCAGGTAGGTAAACTCGCGTTCCACAAGTAGTAACTAATACTTCGATAAGTCAAAGCTCAACGTGGTGATTATAGTATACCTTCAAGAGCGCGTCGTTGCCGGGTAATGATCTCATCCGTGAGGCGGCGCTGCGCGTCGCGGCGCTGCAGCGCGAGGTCGCGGCGGCGCAGGTCGTGCGCGCGCGCCGCCCGCTCGCCCTGCAGCGCCAGCTTGTCCGCCTCCAGCTCGTGCACGCGGCACACCAGCGCCAGCACCTCGCGCTCCGGACCGTTGCCGATGTGCGCCGGCAGCTCCTGATATGATATTCTATAACTCCGGAACAGATTGAACATTCCTCTTTCTGATGGATTTTCTCGTGATTTAATATGAAGCGCCATGTATTATAGTTTTTGTCTCTTTACTGCCACTCAGTGCCGGTTGACGGTCACCTAAGCAGTCATCTTAGCGAGTACTAACCTGTTCTAGCTGTGCCCCGCGCAGTCGCACCTGCTCGAGTTGTCGCTCGACGCGCGCGCGCTCGCTGCGAGCCGCCTCCTGCTCGCGCTCCACCGCCGCCAGCTCCGCCCACGCCTGCTCCACCGCCACCTCCGCCTCCGCGCGCTCGCCCACACTCGACACGCTGGAGGCCACAGACGCACCCGTACCACCCCTTTATGCCAAAAATCGTTTTAGCTGCGTATTAGTAGATAACTACTGAAATATTCGCATATCTTCCCGAAAGAATAGCAAGGTCTGAAAAAAAAGCAAGGAAATTAATCGTGTGATAAGACGAAGCAGAATGCAAAATAACAAAGTTGAGAAAAAAATGATGATTTAAAGTGGTTTAGAAACTGAATAACATTTTCTGGGTGTTCTCATTTTTATCAACAAAATTGAAGCAGGTCGCCTTACACTTCTAGACTGTCATAACGTTAGGAATTTAGCACCTGTAGCTTTGTTGTGTGCTAAGCCTGGCGCCGATACTGACGGGCTTGTAGAGCCTGTTGAACCTCGCCTCCCAGTGCGAGATGGCGGCGTGCTGCCGCTCGGCGTCCAGCGCCAGCCCCAGCAGGTGACTGTCCAGCTCCATTAGACGCCGTCGTAGTCGCATCTGCTGCTTGAACGTCGACACGATCGCTTCTCGTAACGACTTCAAGTGCGGAGCGCTTGGTGGCTCTTCGTCATTCACGTCATTTGCTTCTGTCTGCTGTTCTTCTTTGGTCTTACTACAAGAGATGTATTATTATAATGTGATAGATCAGTATTCATGCATTTTTTTGACAATAACGTACCTGGATCGATCATCTTTCATTTTGAATTTCAGACGCGCGATTTCTTCTCGTAGCTCGTTGATAACCGTTCGATATTGTGACAAGTGCATTGGAGTCTCCACTATTTCACGCTCCACCTGGCATTTACATAATCAAGTATAAGTTTTCATAAACACAATGTTTTCATGATGATCTCTAAGTTCGAATCTATCACACTAATATTTTAAATGCGAAAGTTTAGATGGATGGATGTATGTGTTAGAGTTTTTAGCCTAAACTGCTGAACGGATCTCAATGAAATTTAACATAGTCTGGAAGAACATTTAGGTTACTTGCTTTTTTAATTCCGGAGTTGTGGGCGAAAGCTAGTATTATTATAATTGTAAGGAGAAATATTCTTGTAGTGTGTACTCTGTTGGTGATGGCCGCAGCGCGCTGTGCGTAGTGCAGCGTGGAGCGCGTGGTGTCGCGGTGCGCGCCGCCCGCCGCCGCGTGCGCTACCATCACAGTGCGGCAGCGCCCGCCCAGCACTTCGCGCAGCAGACGCGTCAGCTTCGAGTCGCGGTAGTTCACGTATCTGATTACACGAGTACTTTTACTGATCTGATTCATTTTATCGTGTCATCCATTCATTCATTCGTTCGTTTATTCACTTGTTCAATTTTACATTCATTCACTTTTCTTTGTTGACAATCGTTGGAAATTACCTAGCGCCGCCTGAAAGCGCCATGATGCAGTTACCCAAAGCCAGTAGGGATCTATTTATATGTGCTCCTTCCAGTCTTCTAGAGCGCAGGC
>JAOCNA010000002.1:5110932-5121073 GCA_026546675.1 Papilio helenus
CCGTGTTTTGTTTGCTTGTTTCAGTCCAGCGTAGGCCTGGGCTGGATCTGAGAGTCATGTCATGTTTGTGTTGCTTTGATGATGATGGGAGTTCTTGGGTGTTGGGATTCATTATACACATACACATACATTCTTCATGCTACATACGTTCATACTACGGAGTACATACTATGCTTTCCCCTTTCGTTGGTAATTTGCTTCCTTCCCTGGCAGGTCCTAGGCGTAAGCACCCGATTTGGTTTAGCTCGGTTGCACTACTTCGTTCTATACACTCTTCCCTTTCCATTCCTTTACTCTCTTTTATTCACGCATCCCCTCCCTCTTTTCCAAACACCAGTTGTGACTAGCTTAGACACTGGAGGAAAGAGAAACAGCCCTTTAAGATCAAAACTGGAAAGTTCGTATGGCCAGGAGCTGCTAGAGGTAAGTTGGTTACGGTTAACCCTATGCACCTCACCGTTCTGCCAAACCGCCATCTGACAAGTTCCAAGTATGCCAGTCCTTTTCTGCCTTCATTCATTCATTCCATATGATTGGACAAATGAAAGAGTACCATGGCCAAGGAAAGGATCATTTCCCAGAAGAAATTTGAGGATGTCTGTCCCAAGAAGTGGAGAAATTCCTCCAAACGCTAGAAAAAAATTGGAGAGAACAAGACTTCAATAGGGAGGCTACTTGGGCACTTAATTCTAGCCAGCTATGGCTGGTGTGGGTTCACTTTTGAGTGAGAAGAAGCTAGATAGAAGTTTGTCGAGCCATCGGATCGCCGTTCTGGCTAAGTCCTTGATTGATTCAAGTCACGGTTTATTTGGTGTTTCCCGACGCAGCGAAGGGGAGAAAATCTTGAACGATCGTCACAAGGGAATGTCGAGAGAAACGCCCTCCCAATGTTCGTATATGATAGATGACACTACTACCCTTGCTTAGCGTCATGACTGACTATATTCAGCGCAACAGAGGGCCGGACTCCTCAATCGTGCCCCCCGTCTTCGCCTAGACGCCATGCTGATAGACGATCAACCTCCGCAAATGCCGTAGACACTTTCTTGGTGACAGAAAGCCTGTTTGCCTAGTCCCAGAGACATTCTTGTTTTTCGAAGTAATGTTCAATGGCGAACTGCGCCTTATGCGCGGCAGGTCGGATTATACCGTCTGGTGCGGTGATAGGAGTCTATCCAGTCATCAAATCACCATTGAGGCGAAATCCCTGGATAATTCAAGCCAGGGTTTTGCACAGTGCCTGAGATACATGGGTAAGTTCTTGCCATTTGTCTCAAAGAGCCCCCCCGCTTCCCCCGGAGGGGTTTTCTCCCTGTAACTAACGATACCGTAGGGATGGTCCATGCCGTACGCAAAGCCGAGAAAAAGCTCAATGCTGCCGTTTTTTGGGTGCTGCTCTGACAGTTACCACTTCACGTCCCCTGCTCTGCGTGTAGCACCGCGGTAATCGTAGCAGTGCGACCTCCGGCAGTTGCGACAGCCATGCAGCGAACATTTCAGCTTCTTCAGTTGGAATCTCGTCGTCCCAGGTTATCTTCAGACGCCACAAGCTTTGAAGTATAATCTTCGCTCTGATCGTGTAGTGGCTTAATACTCCAAGCGGGTCAAAAATAGACATGACCGCGCTCAGAGCCTCTCTCTTGGTCGGTGCTCGCCTTTGTGTTCGTACCTCTGCTGGGACCCGGTTCATGATCGTATTAAACCCGAGCTCGTCTAAGTTTGCGTTCCAGACGAGCCCGAGTATTTTATTTTCGGGTTCTTCACCCCCCAGCTTTGTCGGTTTGGTTGCCCATAACTCTTCAGGCACGTCGCGCAGTACCGACGCCTCGCTCGCGTTCCATCCTCGTAGCGTGAAGCCAGCCGCCGCGTGAACCGTTCGTGTCTCTTCCACCGCTTTCCTGGCTTCCATAGGATCGTTGTAGCTCGCCACCAGGTCGTCCATGTAGTGGCATTGAGTTATTGCCTCTAAAGCGAGTGGATACTCCTCGGCGTGTTCCTTTGCATTGTGGTTCCTAACGAAATGCGCGAGGAACGGAGAGCTTGCAGTGCCAAACATAACACTGGTCATCTTGTAGGTGCGGGGCGCTCCTTCACGATCTTCTCCACGCCATAGGAACTGTTGAGCGGGCTGATCTTCCGGTCTTATTTTTACTCGCAGAAACATCTCCTGGATATCTGCCGTAACTGCTATGGGCCTTTCCCTAAATCTGAATAATATGCCAGATAGGGACAGCAACATATCCGGCCCCTCGAGCAGTTGATCATTGAGGCTGACCCCATTGCTCTTCGCCGCTGCGTCGAATACAAGTCGCAGTTTGCCGGGCTTGTTCGGATTGACCACAGCGAAGTGCGGCAGGTACCACGATATACTGCTCGATCGTTCTGAGCCGTCACATGGCACTGCGTAGCCTTTATCAAGCAGCTTTTTAATTTCTGCGGTGTAGGCTTGGGCGAAGAGAGGGTCAGTATCCATCCTCCGTTCAGTGTTCTTCAGACGACGAAAGGCAGCATTATAACTTGGCGGCATCGTTCTATCGTCTCGCCGCCACGGCAGACCAATCTCGTAGCCTCCGTCGATCTTCTTGATGGATTCCTCAGCGATATCCATAGCTCGCTGTACATCGTCGCTGACTCGTGTCTTCTGTGACACTCCAAGCGCATCGATCTTGAAATGCCTTTCGACCAGTTCGTGGAGTCGTTCGTCGTTCGCGCATTGATGTCTTGGTTCATATGCATGTAGCACGCAGTCGTTCTGTATTATCGTTCGTGGCATCGTTCCGTGTACCACCCAACCGAGCTGTGTTCGTGATGCCGCCGGCTGATCGGGGCGGCCTACTCGTAGCTCACGGGACACGATGCATTCCC
Organism: Papilio helenus; assembly: GCA_026546675.1. Classification (NCBI taxonomy): domain Eukaryota; kingdom Metazoa; phylum Arthropoda; class Insecta; order Lepidoptera; family Papilionidae; genus Papilio; species Papilio helenus. Next base: position 5,113,798 of record JAOCNA010000002.1, read on the forward strand.
AGTGGTCTGTCCCCACTAGGATGCCTGGGCGAACTTGATCATAGCTTATCGCTTCCATGTCTAGATCTTCCAGGTGTTCGCCTTTCAGCAGATCTTTGTCAATGGACTGCCTGCGCAGGTGTAGATCTCTGATCGTTCGTGCTTTCAAGTTGAAAGTCTTCGCTTCCTTGAGGCCCCGAATTGAGACGGAGACTCGTTTGCTCGAATGTTCGTTCTGTTCCATGTTCACGCCTTGAAGGTGCAGCGGTTCAGCAGGGCCTTCGGCTCCGATCATTTGAGCCAGCCGTTCGTCGATCAGCGTTATCGTTGCTCCTTCATCTAGCAGGGCGTATGTCTTGAGCTCCCCCCGTGGTCCGCTAATTACCACGGGACATATCTTCAGAAGAACGCTCCTAGGGCCGGTAGATGATCTGGGCGCTACCGACAGGACAGCTTCTTCGTCGGACTTCTCTGGGTCTGGCTTGGCTTCTTCGTGCAGTGAGGAGTGGTGAGGTCGTCGACATTCGTTCACACCGCATGCCTTAGCTCTGCATGCGATGCGCCTGTGCTTGCTTGTAATACATCTAAAGCAGATCCTCTTGTCCTTCACCAGCTCCCACCGCTGTTCGACAGTGAGTGCCTTATACTTAGGACACTGCGGCAACGAGTGCTGCTGGTCGCAGCTAGGGCAGACGTCGGTACCTCCTGCGTACTCGGCGACAGCGTAGACGGGTTGCGTCTTCTTTTTCATTACAACGGCAGGTCTGATCTCCCGCCTAGCTGTGTTCGTCGTGCTACTGCTCGTTGCTGGTGCGTATGCGAAGCGCAGCGTTCGATCAGCTTCGCGCATGAGGAAGCGTGACAACAACGCTATCTCGGGATCTGTTGTCTCTTCATGTTCGTGTGCGTAATCGCACCATCTGGATCGCAGATGTGGACTCAACTTGTCGACGACTTCTCGTGCTAAGAGGGGGTTGAAGAGGTAGCCCCTCTTATCTATTGTTTGCAGTACGCAAACAGTGTTCTGCACTTTAATTGCGAATGCGTTCAGTTCGCTCGCCGATGACCCCGGCTTCGGCAACCTTTTTAGTTCGTCTAGCACTCGATCTATTAGCACTTCCGGTCTACCGAAGCATTGTTCTAGAGTCTTCATAATGATCGCTGGGTCAGACGCTGCGTAAAGAAGTGCTGCGACGGAGTCCCTCGCTTCTCCCTTGAGGCAGCTTCTTAGTCGCTGAATATTTTCGGCCGGCGACACGTCGTACATGTTCGTTGTGTCTTTGTAAGCGGCGTAAAACGGTAACCATTCGTTTACGTCACCCGAGAAGATCGGTAGGTCGGTGTGCCGTAAACGTGGTCGCGCCATCTTCTCTAACGTCGCTGCCAGCTGTTCGATGCCACTTCTTCTGGTCGGCGTCGGCGATCTAGGTCGTTGGGTGGTCCTAGGTTCATGGATCTGACCACCTACAACCTCCCCCCGTGGTTCTGGAGGGTTTGAGTGTAACCACTCGACCACCTTCTCACGTTCTTGAGCAGGGGTGAAGGGTACATCGGGCAGACTTTCCCGGTCATCGTGGATGGCAGATACCTGGGCTGCTAGCCGCTTCTTCACGAGGTCTGCCTCCAGTTCAAGCTCTTTTCTGGTGATGGCAGCCAATCGTTCTGCTGCCTCTAGTTCTGCCAGCTTTAGTCGCGTGTTCACGCTGACGTTCGAGCGTTGCGACATCGCTGGCGATCTGGTTCTTCGACGGTCTTCATGGATCGGAAGCCCCGACGAAAGATCTGTGGTGGTCGCAGCAGGGAGTAATAGATCAACCCTTCGATCGTCGCTCTGTTCACCCATATAGGATCGGTGTATTATGGGTGACGCCAGAGAATTAGGGTTCAGGCGCAGTCGTCGTTCAAGGTCGATCTGATGTTGCGCTTCGTCTTCCTGGCGATCTTGAAGCCGTCTTCGTTCTTCCGCGTCAGCTGCGTCACCTTGGCTCCTGGTGATCACCATCGCGATCTGACAGTGACTGACGTGGAATAAGACGCGTCTTCACAGGAATTTGAAGGCAAAATCTTCAATAATTAATTTATGACGATCTTCACAAATTAATTATTCGGCAAAATAAATCTTCAAAATAATATTCGTATGTTCGGGCTTGACGGATTTAAGTTCAAAAATGCGGTGACGATGGATTAAAATTCTTGATAAACTCTTGATAAATTCGGCGAAAATAAATTAAACTTAAACGCGGTTCGGATAATTAAACTATAAATGCGGATCGTAGGACCAAACTATAGTGGACTGTATAAAATAAAAAATGTTCTTTTTGTTCCGAGATGTTGACTGCTTTATTACTCCCAAATTACTGGACAAAAATACATAAAACATTGACTATTTATATTGGTCGTCGCGGCCTCGACGATCTCTGCCTCGCGACACAATATTCAATATTTAATGTACGAAATCAAATAGGCCGCGTCCCTCGGTACGCGCACCATCAAAGCATGCCGCCGGTCGGCGGCGCGCGAGGATAGCGCGGCCGACGGGCGGCCGCGGCGTTCGAAGGTTACACGTGCCGCGAGGTGCATCCAAGGGCGGCGCGTGTAACAATTCGTAGGCAAATGCCTAACGCGTCGCCAACAACATGTTAATACAAAGACATTCAATGGTATACTAAGCTTGACTACTAACATAGTACCTTATAAAGAAGTTACCGGTGAAAAAATGTTGTTCCCTATGTCTAGTCTATATATTTTTTAAATGTCTTTGTACATTACACACAAGTTGTTGTTTCAAGTTAATGAACCATTTATGCTACGAGTTCACAATATGCACATTACCCTCCCTTTAGATTAGTATGCTTTAGATTGTATTTAACTTGGACTATTTGATGTTTTTATAGAATCAGGTGGTAAATAAGCAAGAAGTCACCGAGAAGTACTACCGGCCAAATACTAAAACATTATTTTAAAATGTAACAGCATCTTAAATGATAATGCCATGTTTAAACTCAAAGTTCCATTAAAATATAAAACACTCACTGATTGTAAATAAATCCAATAATTCTAAGTATTTTGTTATGTAAATAATAACATAATACAAAAAATGTATACCAGTATAACTCTATATATATTCAGTTCAATGATAACCTCTTGCAATACTAAATTATTATTACATTTTAACAAATAACGGGATGTACCACTTTAGATTATTGAGGATACAAATATACAATGTCACACTGAAACTAAGGAAAACGAACTCTAAAGGACAATAACAAAATGACAAGAGTTATTGAATAGTTAAATTTAATGTACAAGGTTCCTAATTGTTTAGAATACAAAAGTAATTCATAAAATTCGTACATTTAGATACATAACATAGTAAAGTTTTGTGAATCAATATCTATGTAATCACATCTCATTAAACATCCTTGAATTTTTTTTAAGTTGCGTTTTAGCTTCGAGTAACATGGTTTTAATCCTTTTAGACCAAACTAGGAAGGAAACTGTATTATGCGTCATAAATTAGTAATCAATTTTAGCTTATAAATACGTAAGCAAAAGAAGTAGGGGTAATATTCTAAGAAATGTACTAGTAAACTTACATTCAGGATTTGCTCCGCTTGTCCCACTTGTGTTCAACTAAGAACTAAATTTCGTTGTACCGTCGCACTAACAACACAATAATACACTGGACAACTTGGCCTGACGACTTCCACAAGGTCAATAATAATCGTCAAAAGGCAATACAACAATAGCAATACTGACCGCTTTCAAGTTACTTCGTATTTTTAGACAGTACGTCGTAGCGTTTGACATTGACAGTAGACGTCAGATTGAAAATAATGTAATTTGTTTGACGCATCAAATTCTATAATAATTTTGGGATAATTTCTTCGTAATAAATTCTATGTTTTGCAAGGTCATTTAGAATACTTTTCCTGCAGTATATATTGGATGACAATCCCGCATCTTTCAGACTGGGTGCAAAAGTTTGACTGTTAACAAATTATTTTTAATTATTGATTTAATAGGAAAATTAACAATGTGTTTAAATCATGGTGGCTGAAGAAAAGAAATACATCCAACAAAGGTTAATATAAAAAATAATAAAAAGTTTTGTAAGTGTTTCACTCGTTTTGTAATAATAGTGTCTAGTGTCTAGAATAAACTTTGTCCTATTATTAAACGGACCGTATTATGTTAAACCCTCATAGGTTGTATCTTTCTATGAGTAGCATTTTATCCTCGTTATATTATTTAGTTCGCAACTGTTTGGATACTACTTTCATTATGTCAAAATTAGTCCCAAACTAAAGTTAACGTTAACCTGCAGTGCAATAAAATCTGTTGAATAAAATTCAGAGTTGGTGCGAAGCTTTATCCTCTTGAGAAATTAAGTGCTCCATTAGTTTTAATTTACTCAACGTTCGTGCAGTCTGGTTCATTATTTTTGCCGCTTTGTGTGTAAAATGCATTTAAGCATTTCTGTTTCACAAAACTCGAGGCACCTTCGTAGAGCGTAGAAATGCTTCAGGAGTACGGAAAGCGATAATTCAATGACCATTGATTAAGCAAAGAGAATTGGGTTCCTGGCATAAGAGCATTATAGATTTCAGCATTGGTAAATATAAAAATCACCTGACTACAGGTTCATTTGAAATGTAAATAATTATTCCACGCAATACGCTTCGATTTCATTGAGCACGTAGATATCTTGCACCGATTCTGAGAGTAAATTAGCGATTTTTTATTGACTCTGAGTACTAAAGTAATCGCAGATAAGTACATAAAAGGAAAATTGTGAAAACGGCCATAGAAGACCTAAGTGATATACGGCTGCACCCGTAGCAGTAAGTAGCTACGGGCCGCTCTGTCACTACACATGGACCAAAAAGATAAGAAGGATTTAAAATACGATTCAGGACCGGACTGGGCGGGGCAGAAAGTCGCGCTTGGATAATATATTTCACCCTGTCTTCAATAAGTCTTACTGTATTATTTTTTATTACTAAATGAACGATTAGACTAATCTACTACTAAACTACTTATAAAAAATATACATTTTAAAAGTTCTTACACATTTGTTATCACGAGTATGAATTCGTCGTTTAAATAACAAATCAAAAATGATTAAATTAAACACAATGAAAAGTATTCATGTCCTTCACGAAAACGTTTTCAAAAAAAAAACGCAAAGGCATGAATTAAAACTAAAAATTTCATTTATAACGTTATTTTCTGCAGTAATAAGAAAGCAGAACTGGAATAATCCTAAAACATATAAAATCATAAAGTATGTTGACATTTTTTATGACAGAAAAAAGAATCATGGGAATGATAAAACCGGAACGCGATAAAATCTGTTTGATACAATGCCGCCAGTGAAGCTGTTTCCTCTTGAGAAATTAACCGCACCATTAGTTTTAATGTACAGTCAACGCTTGCCACGCTTTATTTTTTATTACATCTTGCATGTGTATTGAAAACAATGATCTTAATATAATCATCACTATTCTTTTGCTACCTATCTGAGGTCATCCCAACAGGATTACCTTCTTTAAATCAATTTCACCTTCTTCATCATTTCGTCTGTTATACATGCAATTCATCTCTTTTTAGGCCTAAGCTTTGAGTTTATGTATATAGTATGTTAATAAAATTTAGATTACTAGTCTTATGGTTACCTTATTTGTTCTTAAAATTGTCAATTAGCTGTTTACGAATGATAGTTGGCCTTCATTATGAGAGGGTTAAGATAGGTCCACTGCTGTCTTCCTCCAATGGACTCCCTTAACCTTAGACATCGGTTCATTTTGTGGATGCCTTACCTACGCTACATCAACCTGTTTGCGTTGCAAGCTCTACAAGTAATAATGTTTGGCCAAGCTTTGCTATTTACAGGCCATGTCGTTAGAAATATATTTTCTGTTCTGTCATATTATTGTTTTATTAATCAGTCATTTAAATAGGATTAAAATGGTGTAAATTAAAAATAAGTTTAAATGAACTAGGAAAGTTTATAATTTCACGATGACGGATGCTAACTTGTTTCACAGATGGCTCGGCCTGTACACTAATGTAATGAGGGTATGGCTCGAAACTACTCTGCGAGGGACGACGCATCGAAATGTAATTATAAACTTTAATGATACCATAATTTTGTTAATGTTCATGTTATTTAGAACATATATCCATACGTTTGTGTAAAACCAAAACCAATAAAGATTCTAATTGCCATTTTCACAGAAACATAATAGTAACAAGTTAATTTAAAAACCATTAAACCGGCTGTCGTTTATAGTGAGGAAAGATATGGATCGAATGACACCTGACGTTTCAAACCTGTCAAACCGTTTAAAGATTTGTCTAGAAGTGACATATGGAACACTTGGGCAAAACCTCTGATCACATGGGATAAATACATTCTAGGAGTGCAACACGATAATGTGTGATTTATTACAAAACCGGTGGATCCTTTTCGCTCCAACAATGTAAAGAAATGTCTAGATCCGTGTTCGATAGATATGTTAGATTTATTACGATTTAGAAAGCTTTGGATCTTGTACGATCTGGTACGTCCGGTCCGTCGAATGCACCGGAGATGGTCCATTCATTCCACAAAAGTCATGTCCGTGCTTTTGCTAGGAATCGATTACTGTGATGTTGGATCTTGAATCACTTTGTGGTTTGAAAATGGTGCCTTTTATTTATTTTCGTTTACCACCTGGTATTTAAAAAAATATTTGAAAATTGTGGAAGCTAATACTTATAATGTTCGCATATTTATTGTAAGTAATCTTACACTTAAAATTAATATTTGACTTGAGACAAGCAATCCGCTTGACTAAGCAGCAGAGTAAAAATTTTAAATGAAAGAGTAATAATCACCAAGAATTTAACGTAAGCTAAATTCTATTCGAGAATTCTTAGCAATGACTTAAATCGGATTCTTCCAGTGTTTTCGTTGTAAAGAGAATGTCAACCCTTGTCAACATGGCAGACGTGGATTCGAATGGAAAATATTGCTTGTTTTCTCCGTGAAATGATACTATTGTACACGATGATATATTGCATTCTATAAAAGCGTAAAATGATTACATTATTATTGCTATTTTTATTATAAATACGAATGTTTAGATGGATGTACGGATGTTTGTAGAAGTTTATAGTCTAAACGTCTGAACGGATCTGGATGCAAAGATGTAAAACATAGTCTGGAAGAACACATAGGCTACTTTTTTTTTATTCCTCGGGGATGGAGTCGCGGGCAAAAGCTAGTGAAAAATAAAAAGTAACCAAGCAG
>JAOCNA010000002.1:5301098-5312068 GCA_026546675.1 Papilio helenus
TAAGCCATGTGTTTCTCATACGACGTCGACTCTGTGACGCCAAAGAACATTTATTTCACATAAAATTCAAATCATAAAAAGATAATTATAATGTTTTATTCTATTAAAAATATCCGTCGATAATGTATCAACGCGCATAGAATATATTTCTTTGTTACGAAATTCTATTTGCTCCAGATATTTCGGTAGTGGCAACAACTTTAACATCAAACGCTTATCTTGCTGATAAGTCGACACCGTTATTCCAACTTAATACCAATCTTTGACTACATACATTTTAATCTGACCTCTTTACCCTAATATATTCTTTAAGCTATTAACTAAAGCATATTCTCGGCAGTATTCGATGAACACTGTTATGGAAGGAAAGATATTAATTATGATGGACGACAAAAAGCATGTGGTACAGTAAAAAATATTTATTGTACGAAAAAGAATGTACATTTCTTTTTATTTTATATCACTTGAACTTACAAGTATCTACACAATAACAATGACATAAGAATATTTAAGTAATTTTGTACCGTCTAGGTATTATGCATTTTAAACACTGACTAGTTATACTGGTACTATTTTATAAACCTAGATATAACTTTGTTTCTCTGAGGTTTGCATGTGTTTCTGTATATGCTATTTGTCAAAAGCTGTTTTTACATTCTCATAAAATATAAAAATTGTATGCACTCTTTTGAATATCGAATATTTTGTGGGAGCGCAAAACATGAGCAAAAATTTTCGCAATTAAAAGTTTGGTCCGTGCTCACAATGCTGCGAATTGTAGTCTGCAAGCTCCAGAGTTGCAAAGTTACATTATTGCTACACTGGACTATTATAATAAGAAATGTATTTTACGTTAACATACATTGAAATACAAATTTATCAAAATTTCTGTTTATACACGAATGTTATTTCTAAAAATATTTCTTGGTCCCTTCTGCAATTCTCTTCATCGTTTTAAAAACTACTTGTGTTACATCGAATTAACATTTGGCTTGTTCGTAAACGAGATTTTTAAATGTAGATATATTCGGAGGGGAAGAAAGATTCATATCATCTATGTTCATTAGTTGTAGTATCCGTCCCTTGGTTAGACACATCGTACAGAAGAGTTGTTGTTGCTGACGTGCTAAATATGTCGAGTACTTTATTCGATTAAGTGTTCGTTGATCAAAATTAGAACATCACAGCGTCATCCATCATTTCTGTCAGATAATTTGACAGATTCCGGTTGTTCAGGAATCTCTTCTCGTATCAAGGAGCCATGTTTCCAGCCTTCAGGGTAGCCGTACTGTCGGACGTCGTCCCACCACTGCTGTTGACCGTCTGCCCAGATGCAGTACACAACGTTGGTGCCCACCAGTACCACGAAACAAACCCAAAATGCTGCACGCCACTGGACTAGTGTTGACTGTAAAAAAAGTTTAAGATAACTGTGAGATAAAATGTGATGGACAAATACATTTGGATGCATGATATGTATAAAGAAGCCAAGAACAAGGCCGAGGACCATCTGCGGCTGTAGGACCTCCAATGTTGATTTGGATGATGATGGTGATAATGAATATATGCATAGTAAAATGCTAAACCTGTTTACAAATATTTACTTCCTTATACATTGTTTTTTAAAATAACATTACCATTACGAATACTTACGTCAGGTGTCAACAATCCAATTAGATACGGTGTCACAATACCCGCAAAGGTAGACGTAGTGTTTACCAGTGACGTCAGAGTTCCAGCATAATTTGGAGCCAAATCCAATGCATTTACCTGAACACAAAGTGTTATATAAATATTATCATCGGTCATACAAGAATCGTAACTTCTATTACATGCAATGCGTGTTGAAATATTTACTGTGTGGCATTTTATAAATTTACTTATTTATCATTTGTTTCATTGATAAATGAAGTGGAAATGAAAACAAATCCTATTTGCCGTCGTCTTTCCATATCAGTATACTTGTAACTAAAAAATGCAGTGACCGTGAGACCTTAAGCTTGTCTAAGAATATTAACTTCTAACGCTTTCTAAATATCACGTTTAAAGAGCGGGATCAACATAATCTTACGATTAATTTCAATAAAATATGTTATTACCTTCATACCGCTGTAAAAACCACCCATTAGTGCCATTGATAAAATAAAGTAAACCATAGCGGCTGTGCGATCGCATCCCGCGTATGAAGCTAAGATTATGCAAATCGCAGGACCGGTGGCGGCTGCAAAATAAATAATATAGGTGATATTTATCGAGTTGTTTCTATACAGAAAATTTGTTGAGTAGATTTCGGATTTGTAATATTACTCACCGACAGTCGTGTGAATAATTCTGCCAGTCTTGATCGTGTGCCATCCCTTCTTGATGCATAAATCACATACGAATCCGAAAAGGAAGGAGCAGATCCACATAGCGATGTAAGGTAGGGCTGTCAACGTGCCAGTGGTCGCTATGTTAAATTTGAGCACATCGTGAGAGTATTTCGGCAAGTCTGTCACCATTGTATAATAACCCCAGTCATGGCCGACCTGAAATCGATAAAATAAATTAATTATTTGTTATGAAAACAGTTAACAAACTGACGAGATTTCATCAGAATATTGTGTTCTATTTTATACCTTCGCATCAATGTTTAAATTGCTTCGATATTTTCTATATTATAAGGTTCCTCTAACTGATTTAATTTCGATTTCGCGACTTTGTTTTCTATTACTTGATTATTGCACTACATTCTCATTTATTAAACAGAACGCAAATCAAATCAACGAGTGTAAATGATAAATATTTGAACAATAGTTTTTTGTTCTTTCAACAATAACAAATCATTCGTTCGAACAAAAGTATGCGAAATTGAATAACTACGCCCACTGCGCATTACGCAGCTAGTCTGCCGTCGGGACGTCCATCTTGTTGAATACAACGTGTTGCTCAAGGCCCAGCGTCGGACACGGACATTAATTGTTTACGCAACATTGTTTACATGGGTAAATACAATTGCAAACATTTTAAGCCTTTTAAAACCTTATTAGCTATAATTGAACTCATTTCAACATGCATTTGTTCATTTTTTTATTAAAATATTAGTATATTTTTGTTAATTTACTAATATTTGTTTTACCATTCCAACTAAACTCTAGGCTTGTGCTAGGAATTAGTTTACGACAAAAGTCGAATGGCGGGATTCGAACACTAGACCACGTGATCGGAACTCCGAACCTTTAACCATTAGGCTATTGGCGCATAAATATTATAAAGAAGGAAGTGACGACTAAAATATTTAAATATGGTATACTATTACTACTCATAGATTTACGCGGAGGACGAAAATCTGATGACCGATCCCATATAGAATGAGACAAGGGAGATGATGATAATGACCATCATTTCTAATTTATCTGTAACTGTTTATCTAGCCTCCTAGGTTTGCAATTACCAAGGATTAAATGCTGCTTTCACAGCGGTCTTATAATCTCTAAAGGTCGTATCGTGATGAGAAATCTACACTAAAGGACTGCTTCAGTAATCGTCAAACGAGTCTGAGTGTCGCTGTATGATACTGAACATGTTATGATATCTAAATTTGTTTTTAAATTATAAAACAGGTCGCAATACGAAACGATAAATTTAAATGGATATTTAAACATGCATTTGCATTTAAATATTTGCGTGAAGTTCCTTCACGGTGATTAGATAAACGAAGCAGAAGTCCTTGAATTTGTCGTAATATTAATTGCATGCGTAAACAGTGTTTTTACTTATTTTAAAACTAGAATGGGTATAAAGACAAAACATAACGCTTCTGTTAGCGTTAGTTCCTAACCCAGACTTCAGTCTATCGTCGAAATTACGCTACCAACCACTGCACCATAAAAAAACTTATAAAACGCACTAAACAATCAGCTTAAAAATCCATAACATTTTGAATGCACTGTTTCTTGGAACTGAATCCAAGTCTGACGCTATAGCTAGGTACTCTTACAACTGAGCTTAAATGCCAATCTAAACGGCAACTTAAAAAGCAAAGAACTTGCAGTAATAAAACTGAACAACTTACAGCCGCCCACACCAACGCCCAGACAGGCGCGGATCGCAATATTGCCTTCCACGGAACCGGATCCTTTGCGGTCTTATTCTCAGCCGTCGTTACGTTCTTATTTAGATAGTTTAACTCCTTCTTAGATATATACGGGTGTGTATTCGGCGTGCTGTAGCATAGCAGGCTCTGTAATTGTAAAGGAGATTTTAGATTTTATGACGTTAAAAAGATATTTTTTTAAATATACTAGTAATTACAATAATCATTTCTTTGATTTGTATCATTCTAGAAAACTCTGTCAGATCGAACTATGTAAAATAATTACCTCTTAAACATGAACTTAGCACAAAGGTTATTTTGTATCTGTAAAATTAGTTGAAGTAATCTAGACAACTTTTGAAAACATGACTAGCAGTTTGATCATGCACAAAAAATCATTTAATATCCAACTTACCCATAACGTGAACCAAAATATACCGAATCCACCAAAGAAGTAGAAGACATAAGCCCAATCCCTGCCATCGGCGAGCAATACGCCGGACATGAAGGAGCCGAATATGTTGCCTATCTGCGCACCACCGAATACCAATGCACCTTGGAACGATCGCTCGTGTGGAGGCACCCATCGTGCCAACATTATCATTAGAGCCGGCATCGTTGGGCCCTGCGAATCAAATTGTAATGAAAACTATAATTATTTATATTTTTGTTAAAATTTAAAACCATACTTTAACTGCTAATTTTGAAATAAGTTATATTATTATCTCTTAGTTAGATATTGTTGTTATCTACCTCCCCCATTCCTTGAAGAACACGGAGTATGAAGAGCCATGTTGCTCCACCAGCTCTGATAACAATTGGAGTTAAGAATGTGAATAAGGCTGTGCTCAGCAGACCCACGCCAAGGGTCCATTTGCCACCGTATCGTTCTGCTAAGTAGCCTCCGGGGACCTGCGTCGCCGCGTACCCGTAGTAGAAACCGCTCAGAATAAGCCCTTGAGTCTTCTCGTCCCATTCAAATGTGGCGTACTGAAAGGCAATAGAGAAAATTTATGGATATGCAATTTCTTTGTATTCAGGGACCATAATCCATTTACTGAGAAAGCATAAAAATGTACATTAAACGAATATGTTATTGCATTGTTCAATTATTTATAACCAACGTAGTTATGATCTTCTACCATATTGACAATTAGTAGTAAGATGATTTTATAACGGGAATTTTAATTCGAGAAACAAAAGAAATACTGATTTTAAATATTAATTCAGAAAATTCTCATTTTCTATCAGCGCTTTTAGTTTAATGCCAAAGGTCTTAAACTCATCGCTGTCTTACTAATTAGGTCAAGTATTTTTATAAAACAAATGATTTAAATGTCCATTTCATTTTACTTCCAAGTTAATTTAATGAGGTGTTATTGGATAGTAAACCTTATATCAATCTTCATAAAGTTTGAAATACTTTAAATCTCGTTGAATTTTTCATCATTATTTATTTATCTAAATCTTAAAATATCCTAATGTATGAAAATGGAACCTTAAGCACTCGATAACGTTAAATAGTCCAAAGAAAAATCATAATTTTTAGGTCATCATACTACGAGAACAATTATCATCGTAACAATGTTATAATATCAAGGTTAAGACATACGTTAACATATTAACTAGAAACGTTAAATATATAAATACTTTAACGTATTTATTTCTTCATTGCTATTTCCGGTAACAAGTGTGAACTATAGGCGACAACTCCACCCACACATTTCGTTCTTACAAAAGCTCAAAGCGACCACACAAAATGTGTACAAATTATGTCATAAAAAAATAGTAAAGCATATTTCCTCAGTTTTGTTTTTAAATATACCAAAAATTCCATTGAGTTGACTAGTGTGGTAGATGATAGGTAAATATTGGCGAATAAAATAGTCAATTATACTTGATTTTATAAAGATTGATTTATTTTTTGGCAAATGATAAAAGGGAGTAAGCAAAAGTTTTGCCTTCTGAAAATCCATTCCTAATTTTTTTTAATTAATTTGGGCGATTGTCATTTTATGTCTGTTTCATTGTTTCCTTATTTCGTTCATCCTTTTCCGATTCACTGGAATAGGAACTTACCGGTCGTAAAGCCGCTGTCGCGTTACCAACTACTTCATCATCAGGACATGCGTCAGGATCGAAATGGGATCCAGCACTTTTGGTGTGATTGACCATCTGCGTTATTGCTAAATTTAGACAAACACGCATCGTGTACGCATTGCACACACCGAGAAGTCCCATTACACCTAATATATACCTTTGTGGTATCACACAACCTGGAAAAAAAATAGAAATTATTTGAACATCTTATCTAGAATGACTTGATTACATAATAGTCGCTAGATTAGTTAGTAGACGGTTTGTTTACGTTATTGTTAAATAACATTTTCAATGGAGCTATTATTGGCACCAGAAATAACGTATGTCATTAGTATGTCTATGGTTAACATGGAAATAAACGTTAATAGATTTTAAATTCTAACATTCCTGTTGATTTAAAATAAGCCGCTCATTTATCTGTGTGTACGCAACGAATGTAGAATAATAACGAGGTAGACACCTTTACAACGCAATATGCAAATAACAAGAACTTGAAAGTACCAGGTGATCAGACTTATTGATGTAATATTACAGTTTATTCGAATTTCATCCTTATGGTGTAAACTTTAAGGCCGAAGGGCTGTGAAGGGAATTACACTATCTTATCATAGATTTTATGATAACGTAATGGACTCGTTTGAAAATTGTGCACCGGCAGCTATTTTAAGACAAACTGATACCTTAACAAAATCTCCAAACACTTCAAATGAAGTAATCTTGCGAAAATTGAAGTAGCCATTATAAACTGTAGGTTTTCTTTTATAATTTACATTTGGCATTTTACGTTATTTTCCACTACAAAAATTTGTTTTCAGTTTATGCATATGTTGACATTGATAAATATATTTCTGTGCTTTATGTCTACCCAAATTTATTATAGCAACGCATATATACGTATCATTGTATTGTATGTTTTTTCTCATACTCTTGATTTATAACGTGTTTTAGTGACGCTTCGTACTTTGATATTAATGTTTGTTGAAATTTATTCGCTGGCATAGTATTTTGATCATATAATACATTCTTTATTATTGTTTTTCCAATCCAACCCAAATTGTCATCAATTATTCCCATCAGTTAACATTAACAGAAACAGTTAGATCTCTCGGATTGTTTGAACAGAAAAAGACATTGAAAATATTCTGATCTTGTGCTGTAGTTACATATTTTTCGATGATAGAAGCCGACTGTTAGACTTACATGATCGTAGTGTCCTTGTTAACGCGTTGTCTTTCCTTTTCGTTGGGATTTGTGTTTTCTGTCCGAGTAAATTGTGCGCTTGCACAACATTCATATCTTCCATTTCTTACACAAATTATGTATTCAGTATCTGAAAGTAAATGTGATTTGTTTTCTATAAATAAATACATTTATTTATACTTTGTTATCATATAATTTAAATGACATTCATAAACATTTAGGAATTGTATGTAAAGTAGTTGCTATGTTGATTAGTATGGTTCATCTTTGCGAAAGACGGCGTCTATAAACAAAGGCCCTGGTCTATTTCTAGAAGGTTCGTAGTTCTTCTATTAACGATTTTTGAATGAAAGTCTTATCATCTACGAAAGCTGATCTTGTAAAATGTATCTGTTCAAATTTCCTAGTAAATTCTTGAATCAAATTTAAATTATGAGTTCAGATTCATAAGATTGGATTCAATAGTTATTTGTTACTAGCAGAATTAGGTTACTACCGACTTAAAAGAAAAGGTCACTAACTTAATTTTAAATTATAATTTGCCTAACTAATAAATGTATCAAAGAGTTATGTAAACTCCCTATCTACGGTCTTAATTACGAAGCTGTTGATTTACGAAGCAGCAATATACGAAGGCAATAAAATGTTAATGCGAACCATGGAAGCATTTGTTGAACCCATCTGTGTCAGTGATGCCATCGTTTTACATGACGTAATCACAAATGTAAGATCTAATGGTCTTATGTTTTTGAATAAACAATCAAATGTTCTTCTTTACATATCGTTTATACTGTCTCGTGAGGAATACGCAAATATGAAAGATTTTAAAGAAGGTACGACAGCAATATGCTGAACCCGTAAAAAAAATATTAGCATCGCATGTAATTAAAAATGATACTTTTTGTTTTAGACTTTTTAAATACATGCATTTAATTTTACAATCCAACCCGGTTCTCATCTCGCTTATCAGATTTAAAAAATGTATTATTTTGTGCGAAAAAGTTTACTTTTAGCGATTTATTTTGCAAATCTGTTAGATAAAGATTGTTGGTAAATGATAATTGAGAATCAAACCACCTACAGCTACCTTCTGTGGGTGTTTGGATAAGTATTACGCTGAGTCAATAGGACCTCCAAACATTCTTTAATATTCATTAGAATAAATTCTTTTATTTGTATGCTGATAGATTAAATTCTAACATTAATTTTAAAAGTAACACTCAAAACAAACAAATGTAACATTTAAAATATTTATCATAAACGTAGAATGATGAATGGAATAACATCAATTTTAATAAAAAAAATATTCTGTCACCATACATCATAACCGCAGCTGCGCGTCCAATATTTTGATACTCAACATGAAGTGTATACCCGATAACCGATAAGAATTCCATCATAATTACCTTATTCGAATAACACGTCAATAAACACTTAATTTTATTTCATTTGCTATCACATAAATAGCAATTAAAATCACTAAATCACACGCGTCAGTTGCGCGGCCACTATTCGCAATCAATAGCCAGTACACAATATAAAGTTTATCGTTTCATCAATTTGTTCGTACGCATTATACGAGTGTCGCCGTTGGCCACATGGCGAATATTGTCATGGACCGTAACGTTAGGCGCCAAAGCCCAACACGAGGTTGTCGGCCTTGAATGGATTGGCTTTAGAGTCGGCGTGTGTGAACTGGTGATACCTGTTATGCAGTCGGCGAAATCGTTCGTGTGAAATCTATACGGGGTATAGATTGTTTTAGTAATATTGGAAATTATAATGGCTAACGTTTGGTTGTTTCTGTTTTTCAAAGTTTTCAAAATTCGATTGCACCGGCAGTTATTAAACTTAAGTAAACAAGTACTCGAGAGTTTTGGCCATTCAACTTCAAATCCGTTCAACCATGCCCATACTTCTAAGCGAAACTTGAAGATTGCTTTGATTCACCTTCATTTAAAAAAAAAAATATGTTTCCGGTGGATATTCTCAATTAATGTCACAAACAAAGTCTTAACATTAATACCGAATCACAAGGCCCTAAGACGCATCATTAGCTGGTCTCTACTTACGATAGTTTCGCAATAGAGACATCATATTTGAATAAATTCTCACATGCTATCATTTTAAACTTAAATTTGGAATTTTAAAATAACTCTATGTTATTACATGTAGTTTAACGGTTTTTGGATTTTCGTATTTTGCATTGCATATTTGAATACGAGCATTTTTTAACCGCGCTGTAGTTGTATTACATTACGTGTAATATAACCTAAAAAAAGTATTTAAAGATTATATTAATTCTAACTACTCATATTAATTTTTATAATTTTCTTTAATGTCTGTATTTATAAAAAGTCTTAACTGCGATATTCTATTGGTAACTTTTCACCGTTAAATGTTAATCTATTAATACTTTGTATTTGTTTAAAAGTTATAATAACTGTTAAATTGGCTAAAATAGTATTTACGTTTAATGACCATTTAAATTACGAATGTTAGAAAGCAAGATTAATTTATTCGTATGAGCGAATGCT
Organism: Papilio helenus; assembly: GCA_026546675.1. Classification (NCBI taxonomy): domain Eukaryota; kingdom Metazoa; phylum Arthropoda; class Insecta; order Lepidoptera; family Papilionidae; genus Papilio; species Papilio helenus. Next base: position 5,311,011 of record JAOCNA010000002.1, read on the forward strand.
TGACGTTTGTTAGTGAGATTGATAGTCCCTTAGTCGGTATTAAATTATTACAATGAGCGAGTGTTTGACCACATTATTGTGGCTTGATAGCTGAATGCGCAATCAAGCATGAAGTGAGATTGGTTACAGACCGACTTTGCTATTGTTTATAGTTAGGATTATTAATGGAGCTACGCTAACATCATCGTTGTAGATATTCCTTATTGAGGAACAAACATGATGCACCACTGTGAGAAGTTAAGTGACTTCTAAATTCGTTCCAAATAATTTTAAAGGTCAAAGGAATTTTGCGCATTACATTGTCTATTATCAACAGAATAATTAGAATTGCTATATTTAACCTTCTTAAACAAAAGTTTTTTAAACAAACCTTTTTAAATCAATGATTATATTGTTAGTTTAAATTATCAGGTATCAAATCCAATTGTTTAAACATTTGTCCGGTTGCGAAACGTCGCGAATTGCGATTAACAGAAGGGGTCATTAACCTTTTTGACAGCGAGCAAACTTGATCTGCGTGTACATGTCACTGATACTGTGTATCGATAGAATTTTGACAGGTTATTTTAAAGGTCAGAATCTTGATAACTTAGTGGATACAAGGTCAGGAGTTGATGTACGGATTCTAGACTGAAAACTCAACGCGAAAATATGCGTAACAAATATCTAGGTCTTTTGTATTCCAAAAGCTTGCTTTGATGTTTCCAATTACACCACATAAAAATATAGCATATGTACCTCTAAACATGGTTATACATAATTCAATGTATTGCCGATGCCAAATTAATACTTCAGCAATAAAAAAACCATCAAACACTTCTCGACTTAATTCGAGTAAAAATTCTTGATACTTAGTTACTTCTAGTTTACTATGGATCAGCTAATTCTGACAAGGACAATTGTCAATGAGTTTTTATTTAAAACGCAAACTTTATTATGACGTCATCTAACTTTTTTGCGGACGGTACCAGTAGTGGTGGCGCAAGTCGTGCGTGCGAAGTCAGAGTTGCGCTTGTCTTGCGGCCGCCCACTCCGTGTCACATTCCATAAGACTTTAT
>JAOCNA010000002.1:5473183-5483852 GCA_026546675.1 Papilio helenus
CGGACACCCTCGTGGTCAAAGTCCACACCAGCCCAGACGTTGCCCTTGCGGTGCTCAACGCGCAGGCGGTTGAGGATATTAATTGTACAAGAGCGGTGGTGTACAAACCCACATGAGCGAAACACCTCGGAATTATGTATTAAATACGATGTGCGCGACTGTACCTCCTCGCTCGAGTTCGTTGCTAATTAAGCGTATTTGTACGCAAATATATCTCGCAAACAGTAACTAATTCAAACTGAAATACTTCGTATGTAGTGAAAATATGAAGTTTACCGCCGACTGACTTTGCCGTACTATATGGGTTCAGGACTGACGTCACAACCTACCCTGAAAATACACTTGCATTATGAACGGATAACATGCACTTACCAAATAAATGCCCCGTTCACTGGCTGCAGGTGTCTGGTCACTATCGGTGTCAATCGAATCGTCTCGTAGCTTGCATAAGAATAGTCAATTTACTTAACGCGAGATCGGAGTCGCGGGCGAAAGCTAGTCTTAAAATATATAGGAAAGCTACATATAACAATTATTATGTACGCTAAAGCCACAAATTACGTTCATTTTGCTCTTTTTTAACAAAAAAAATTGCTTGGATTTGTGAAGCTTAAATTGCAAAAAAATATTTCTGAATATCATTCGCAATTTAACAAGCATATGATATGCATTCAAGGGTTCTTTTATATCGTTGCAGAACGTACTCGTACACGCATACGTTACGTCACATTTCATCCATCAAATTGTGTTTTTATTTCACGTGTTTTCATACATTTTTTAAGACTTAATCAAGGTAATCCGTCGTTGAACAAATCACCAGAAAAAACATTAATTAAATGAAAAATCTATGGTCATTTTCCAATTATTTTATATAAGTTTAGGAAATAAAATTATATTAGTTAATGAAAATTCTCTGTAACAAGAATCTACAGCAAACGTAGATAATATCGTGTTGACACAATACGCCTGTTATCTGTGCGATCCTCTGACCGCTGCCAATTCCTGAACGTGTCCTCAAACAAACAAACAAATTAAGAAGAATTGTCGCTGACATAAGTAACGTAAAAACAACATTAACAGAATGTATCTGATCAGATTAAGCCTTTTTAACTATCAGACTATTCTTAATATTTTCCTAGAATGTTAGGAACATTCTAGACAAAAATAATTTTGTTTTATACAAGATGTAAGCAGTTTAAATAAAACAGTACATCAAGGTTAGATTACCGCAAAGTATTTTAGCTTCTATCACAGAATGTATGGAGATAGTATTTTGTACTATATAAAAATTTAAAGAATGACACTACATCTGCATGTACATTACGGTCAGCGACTGCGCATATGAAGTTAGAATTTACAACGTTGTTGTTAACTATTGTTTAATTTCGTGACCGTACATTAGTACCTTCTATGCAATGTTTTAGAATTAAAGAGTATAATTAAATGGACAGAAGAAATGTTAAAGAAAATATAAAATTACCTAACTGTATTTAGTCAAAAGTCAATAGCCATTGATTTGAATTCAAGGATATAATGATTAAACAATCAATGTTACATTGTGAATTGTAGGAACGATGTGAATTTCAGTTGTAACAGTTAATCAAGCTTATCTGGGGAGCAGGCCAATAACTGTGCCGACCGCCGATTGTCTGCCGCTTGCGAGCCGCGCTGATTTGTGGACCCGCTCCCCAATGAAGCCCGGATCTACGTACACTGGAGAGGGATGATTATCCAATCCATATAAACATTATTGCTATATCTAAAATTATTGAAGCATATCGACGGCATAACGACGCAGCATAAAATCCACTCATTGAAGGAAAGTTTCACTGTACTTTCTTGACAAAGAACTGTTACTTCATAAGATTATATTCTGTTCAAAATGTCATGTTTTAAACACGCTATTTAAAATTTTTATTTCCGACATGACTTGTTTAGCACAAAAGCTCCCAATTTTTAACAGTAAAGTATACTTAATCGTTTATTTAATAGAGAATTATAGGATTATAGAATTAGGTGAAAACATTACTTTACAAAAGCAGAACATAACTAAACCTGCTGTCAGCGGACTGTTATCGCGGCGAGAGTTATACCTCTTTCACACGAGGATAGAACAGTAAAGCAGACAGACTGTGCAGTACAGTTATTACTGGAACGCATATATCGCTGCTGGAGAGCAATAGTACGATAGCAGTAGTCTTCTGCTCTGCATCACTCTTCTACCTTTGTGTAAAATTAAACCACTGCGGTTCAACGCCGCTACACTCTGCGGATTTATTCGTTTTACTCAACCAGTATTGTATTTTAAAACATTATCTACCACGGTAACATCTTTACTTGCCTTATAGCATTAAGTACTAAACAATTCACTAGTCTTAAGTTAGTATTCACAATTACTAAACGCATGTAAGAATAACCCAATACTGAAATAAATTTTAAACACTTTGCTTTGTAAGTACTTACAATCTGATAGACGCCAAAATTTTAATGGAATTTAGAGTTTAAAATCCTTATCAGTTAAGACGCTGTTATTATGTCGTTTCAATATTCAGCCATCTTTGGTAACTTATTATTAAAACCCGTTACGGTACAGATAAAATATAATATCTTTTTAATTCAACCTCGATAACAAAGTAGGCGTCGCTTGTCCGATATAATTTACCTCCACTTAACGTTGAGTGAGAAAATTTGAGTGCCGTGACCGCAATTTGAATGAGGGGGAATTAAGATTTGAAAAACATTTTTTAATTTAACTCGAATAGTAGATTATATTATTATTATTTAGAACGGGCGTACACCTTCGATTAAACAATCACAACTGTTGTGCGATTGTCGATTGTTTCGCAGCCAATTCAACTGTTTAGATGCACAACTAAAAATCGAGTAGTGTGCGTACCTCCATATAAGATCATAGGAAATAAAGCGAGACTAAACAGTTGTGTGATAGTTTAGTTTCAGGTGTGCGCACGCTCTAAACGATGTTACATTTCCAAACTATATAACAGTCACCTGTCACAGTTGTCAGTTGAAAGTCACGTGCAGCGGAACAAAGGTGTCAAATCAGTTTAATCGTAAACAATAATGCGCACGCGCAATGTAATTCAAATATCTACCCACGTGATAAAAACACACCGTGCCCATCTCATTATACAAATACAATGATCTGAACGTTCAGTTAAAACTTATGTATCAACTAGCTGACGCCAGCGACACCGTCCGCAAGGAATTAAAAGTAAAAACAAAAACAAAATAAGTAGCCTATGTGTACTTTTAAACTATCCTCTACATCTATACCAAATTTCATCGAAATCCGATCAGTAGTTTAGGCTACAAACATCCAACTTTCGCATTTATAATATTGGTAAGGTAAAGTGGATCTCGAGTGGAATTATATCCTATCTAAATTCAAGTCGTTTACTTACTTTCCATAAGGAGTAGTAACTTTGTAAGAACATGTTACGTCAGAACATAACACAGTAATATTTGGAGCGGGCACATACTTTTGACTAAGTTATCACAAAATTGTTGTGCGATTGTCGATTGTTTCGCAGCCCATTCAACTGTTTAGTTACGAGTAGTGCGCACCTCCATTTAAGCTCATAGGAATAAAAGCGAGATTAAACAGTTGTGCGATAGTTTTATCAAAGTTGTGTGGTCGCTCTTATAATGCTTGGTAATATGTTTACAAAATGTATCATATTTAAATAAAATGTACAAAATGGTAAAGGTAACAAAGTTGCGTGAAACAAAGAGTTAGAGACTAAGAAGACATGAAAAGGACGGCATAATCAACTCAACAGGTTGTGTGAAAGAGTAAGATGTCATCAGAATAGTGGAAAATAGTTGTACCTAATCTCTGATATTTTGGACAACTAGCATGACTATCATTCCTAGACATGATAAAACAATTTTTGCGTTTCTAATGCTGACAAGCACAAATAATAAAATGGTGATAACATTAAAATAACAAACACTAGCTTTAGCCTGCGACTTCGAATGAGTGAATTTAAAAAATCTACTTATGAACATACATATGTTACTCAATGATATACCATTCTAATGACAAAAGAGTTTTTGAAATTCAGTACTTTTTGAGTTTAGTACATACCAGCTGTTGCCCGCGACTTCGTCCACGCAATATCAGTTACCCTCCATTGAAAGTCCGGTAGAAATCGGCCCGTTTCGGAGATTACCCAGAACAAACGCGGCTTGCGGACAGACAGACAAAAATTTTTTAAATACGATTTTCTTTATCAGCAACGCAAATTCATCATCTTCCCGAAATCTGGAATTTTTCTTTTCATATTACAAACAGACAATTCAATTTTATTATAATTATAAATATAGATTTAAAAGAAAATGTTTGATAAACTATGTTCGTGTAACTTTAATGTTGTAAAGTAGTTCGTTGCCAGATTACACTGTACAACTGTTTTTAATTGCAATTATTTTTCTAACTATGCGCGATAATAATTTACTTTAACAACCGTTGAGGTTAACTTTCTGCGAACTATTTTATTTCTCAGAAACAATCTCTCATTTGAACAACTAGAATTAATGGTATTATATTGTTTTTTCTTAAGCATTGCATGCACGCCAACGTATGAAACATTCCTGTAAAATATTTATTACAAATAGAGTAAAGAAACTAATAATTACATTCATTGTTCTAATTCCATGTTATTATCATTGTATTTTTTTTATTCGTGGATTCATATTTTAACATTTCAACAAGATTAATGTATACTTGAAATTTACCACTGGTCCTCTTTGCATTGTCAGGAATTTGGAATTTAAATCATTTTCAGTTGCGAAAATAAAATATCACTTATTTAATGTCCCGAAATAAGATAAATAAAGTACAAGTGTTTCGATTTTTATCTAACAAATAAGCGTTCGGAATCATGGTCAAATTCAACGCAATAAAATTAGGGTTTTATCCCGAACGGGACGCAACGAGAGCGTCAATAGCGAAGGGGGAAATCTCGAATCCGACCTACTTTCCTTCGCGCCCGCAGCCCTACTAAAGTGGGGGAGCCGCGTTGCAGCTTTCCTAATGCCGCCTTAATACAGCCGGTAGACAGCTGTAAGGGAATTCGCACTTCAATGTAAGGAATACAGTGAAAGGAAATCGAACAGCGAGATCGTCGTTCGGAGACAGCGATCGATCGGAGTACGTTGATACCTCCTCGGAGAGGAATCACAATTAGTGGCATGACGCTTTTACCGGCCTCGGGTGATTGATGCCTGAGGCGCGTCGCACCGCCCTAACAACGACAATTTATTAAAAGTATTACGTACGCTTCGATGTTTTGTTACAAAGTATTTGTTTCTTTTTTCTTTTATGTATTATTCCATACGTATTTTAAAGCAAAAAAATCATAGTAATACATAGTGATTTTATTGTACAAAAAACAAATTCATAACTATATTTTTAACTGACATGAAAAAACAGAGACAAAGGATTTTACATTTCCTCGTTATTTCAAAACAATTTGTACCTTGTTAGATTGAAAATCGTAATTTCGTCATCCTTGTAACTGTAACAAGATTAAAGTAAAATAACTTTTTGCACAGAGACAACGGATAGCCGGAGGTGGTTCCGTCACGAAGCGAAAATTCAAGATTGAACAACTCCCGAGAAAAAGGCGTTCGGTTTAACTTAACTCTTTACTTTGTACGTGATCTAACTTGGAGGACGAATCTAAATAATAAAAGAGTAAAGTTTTATAAAACGGCTCTTGATAAAAAATGGAATAGAAAGAGATATAAATTGCTTGCAATAAATTAAACTTATATATTCTTCTAGTCCTTTTCCCAATCCCACCCGTTTTCTAATAAGGAAAAGATGGGTAAGAAAAAAGGATTTAGTAAACGATATACTTCTTGTTCTGTTCTCTTCTCTGTCTTTTAAAGGCTTCGGCAATCGTCAAATTAATTGCATATAGACACCGAGTGAGTTATTTCGTTATTTTTGAGAACTTATCCGCTTGCTCATTTACTTTCTTCTACTGCTCAAATGTAGTAATAATTAATTCATTAGATAAATTAAATACTTATTTCCCGCTGTCACATTAACTATTTATATTTTTTACTCCATCTCTAGGATGAAAATCAATATGAGAAATCACAAGCGTGGAAAATTAAAAGGTAATATTCGTAGATGAAATAGAGCATGAATCGGAATAAAATGCGGCAGCCGTCATGATTTAACGATATATATTTTTAGGTTAGTTAAAATAGGTTAGGTATATTTATTCAAACTAGTAGAAGTGCACATTGATTATGCAACGTTGCATGAATGTTATAATGCTAGCATAAGTAATGAACCGCTGACTGTTGCAAGTAAAAATGGTAGACAACGAGTACTGTTTGGAAGATACAAACGGAATTTTCAGAAAAAAAAACTATAGATTAATTCGGGCCCAACATGTACAAGGAGGATCTACCGATTGCTCTTTTTTTATGTTTTGGCTTTTGGTTACAAACCTAATATTCAATGTGGGGATATATTCATAGTATGTGGAAGATATCTCACGTAAGAAACATCGACCAAAAGGAAACAATACCCATGCTAAAAGCATTACATTGTTAAAACTCAGTCCGTACATTGAATAGGCATCTAATAAATTGAATCGTTATGCTAAAAGAGAGTGAAAAAATTGTACATTCATATTCATACGTCCATACGGTTTCGGCAACAAAGATGGGGAAAGTTCACACTCGGCCTGAAATGAACGAAAAATTCTCTATAGAAAATTTTATACAGAAAGTTGTCCCGAGTTGGCTCGTTTTGTGTCACTTTTTTTCTCATCAAAACACACTGACGTCACTAAAATGTTTCATTATTTTTAACACTAAATGAAGATTTTATGTTTTTTACTCTATGGACAGCGTGATTTTAAAGTAGTAAAATAACAAATTGCTAATCCCTTAGTAATTAAATTCTATTATTGTTATTATAAATGAGTCTTCGAAAACAGTCGCCACAAACGACTGCACAATCAAAACAGCGCTTGTCTAAGCTTCATCAAAACCGAATTCTGCTGTCTTTAGGGGCTTCGTAACCGATGTCGAAACTTCGTCGCCTCAATTAATTATGATTTACAAAATACAAATCTACAAACTGTGTCCATATTCTAGACTATAAACGCCAACCAATTGTATAATCGACTTCTAACGAGTTAATAACTTTATAATTAACACTATAAACATTAAAATACTAAGTTTGTGCCCTTTAATTAATTCGATCTAATTTATAGACGAAATTATTAACTAAATATCACACAATTATATAAAAAATAGTCATGTATGGAAAAGTAGACGAATTAAAAACTACCATTGACATAAAATAATAAACTCAACTACATAAGTATGGTTGATTTAAGCTAGTTTAATTTAAATGTCTTTGTTACTAAAGTACGCAGTCACCTTTGTAAAGGTAAAAAAACTACATACATAAATAACAAAGGTCAAAGCGCTGCCCGCACTTTATTACCGAGAATGAGGTTTTCCTTAGAAGTCAAAATGTTATTTTAATGTATTGTGACGTAATTAATAACACAATTCATGAATTAAAAAGATTCAACCGACTGTACGAAAGCGAATCAATTCTCATGTCACATGTAAAAGTCGGTTCAGTCGTTTAGACTCTACGCAAAGCATTTTACTACATGTAATACCTCTATAAGAACATACATGCGAAAAATCCTCTTGTGAATCGGATAAAAAAAATACGTTTTGACAAAATAATCGCTTGAACATTTGGCCAGACTGACGAAACTACAGGGGGTTAGGGTGAATCACTATGCCTGCCATGGCTGGGCGACCGCCAAATGCCGGCTGAAACGCGACCTATCGTGATTCAAGCGGAGATAGTCCCGCCTTCCAGATATTCTCGAGTGATTTTAAATTAATTCGACAATCCTGCTAACCTTGCTTCCTTGCTGCTATTGGCTTGTAGTTCCTTTTCCGAATGACAGTATTTTCCAATTTATTCACTCGCAAATTTAAATAGCGTGAAAATATGTATCGTAAAAGTATGGATATTTATAAAAAAAAGAGTTATTTAAAAATATGCTGTGATGCTGAAATCCTATAAAACAAAATGTGTGTTGCTTAATTGTATTATAATAAGTATAGATTAATTACAAATGTGAAAAAAAAAAATAAGAGAACCAAGTCTAGCTATACTTATTTTAGCACATTGCCTAATAGACTATATAAAACTGGTATTACACGTGTGGTGTCATAAAGAAAATAAGATACGTTCGTCTGTTCTCCACACAACAATATATTTGCCATATTATTTCCAAGAAGTTCCGTCTACAATAGTAACGGTGTCGCAAAATAAAAGAAAAATGTATCACAGGTTTCTCCAAAAGAATATTGTGAAGCGTTATTTCTAGAAAGTCAGTTTTTTTAGTAAGAAAAACAATTAACCGTGTCTAATGATATCTACCAAAATAAGTTGTTAATAATATATGATACCAAATGTGTTAAAGATTTTTTTATATTCAGCGTCTTAAATACAAAACTGTAACAAGACAATTTCACGTAAATTAAAACAGCAAACTCTAAACTGAGAAAATGTCTTTGCTTGCGGAGGTCTGATAAGTCGGTTCGTGTAAAGAACAGGATTCCAGACAAAATCCCCAGATTAGATAACAGCATCCGACAGTCGGAAGCTAAAGCTAGGAGAAATAAGACTTTACCTAGGTTATGTATAAAAGAGACTCATATCGGAAGGGGTTTAATATTTTTCTTATTATCTGACACTTTGACGACCTCGTAGTGTAACCTTGATGTTATCTATACATGTGTGGGATTATATCTATGAAAATATGATTAATGATTCCGTGGTATTACACAAAAGTATCTTACCGTGGGTTTTCACACAATACACTTGTTTAACAACATATCGTCATCACTCTTATTACCCTTGAATGTTACTGAGATAACAATGTTTTTATACAGATGTTTCTGCTGTGAAAACTCATGGTTAAAAATCACAGCGTTATACAGTGACTAAATAAGAATTCTAAATTGTTATTTTGATTGCATCAAAAATAAGTAAGCATCTTTTTTATTGTAGACAAATTGAAAAGACTGTGGTTTTTAATATGTGCTGATTAATATGTTGCGGACCATACATACAGAAGGCGACATCTATACTTGCAAAAAGCGTACTTCAATTACGAAGTATTGCTGCGAGCTGTGCGCCGGGGCGTGGTGTTTCTTGGCATTCCAATGATATATGCTTCATAAGCTTATTCAGCAACACGAACACTTTATTTATGATGCGACCACTGCCATTGACTTATGACTATATTCAAGACGTAAAATATTACCTCCTATTTCCGTAGAATATGAATACCTACATTGGAAGATAAAGCTGCACAAAAGATGAAGCTCGTAGATAATATTAAAGACAATTTTAATTTTCTTTGATAACGAAAAATGCAACAGACGGATTAAGCTTAGCAATAGGAATAATGCGAAAACCTCTGACTAACTTGACCTAATTAACTAGGTATTAATAATAAAGTCCGAAAATGAAAATCAAACCGGAACAGTGCATAGTGACCTATAAAAGATAATAAGGACGATCGGCTGTAACTGCATTTTTTATGAAGCCCAGCTCGATACTGTACAAAAATAAATGCAACATAAACGTTTAACTCGACAACAGCCACGCGACACACCATCGACACTTTGACACACAAAGTGAGCTGTTGAACTATTTCATTCAGTGTGCTAGTGAATTAAAGCTCTCCCGGTAGTTAGCGTAAGGCGCAGTTTAAGTCCGCACAACTATGACAGCATATTGACGCCGACAACTGGGTCGACCGGCGCACTCGACCCCAAACGGCATCCCTACAACATTCACCGCGAATTCGGTGCTTAAAAGACATATTTTAACACACCGATATCTCTCCGACAAGTTAAAAGTGTGTAAAGGTACGGACATTATACAAAACAAAATGGCGTCCCACCTAAACGTAAAATGTCGGGTCCGCTGGGTAAAAGCGTATTTCATAGTCCGGAGAATTTCAATTTATTTAGATCGAAACAAAGCGTGCTCAGAACGATAATTGCATTTTGTTACAACAATTTCATACTTAAAAAATTTATGCTTGATACAAAAAAAAATCATACATTTCTGATGTAACCTATTTTTAAAAACATAGGTTAATTAGGTACAAATTACTGCCTTAAATATTCTGTATATCTGAGGTTTCGAAGACATTCTTTATCGTTGAGTAAAAATCTTTCCCGTAGTTTTACTTAATGCAATCTCTTTAGTTTGTGTGCACAGGTCATTATTATTCACAGTTCTCAGTTTGTCTGCAAAACTTCCGCCGTTCATTTCAATATTCAGAACTGCGATGGCAAGAAGTAATGCATAAACTCGGTTACAATGAGAAATTCTTTTCATTTTCATAGAGTTTAAAAGTACTTAGTAAACTAGGAGATACAAGAGTTAAAATTCTTGATAAATGATTCCAAAATCTATATATACTCGTATAAAAGAAAGTTGTGTTAGTTACACTATTTATAACTCATAGTTGCTCGCGACTAAGCCCGCGTGATATTAAAAATATAGCCTATGTTACTCACAGATAAATTACCTTTCTAACGGTGAAAGAATTTTTAAAATCGGCCCAGT
>JAOCNA010000002.1:5520343-5537889 GCA_026546675.1 Papilio helenus
AACTACTGGGCCGATTTTAAAAGTTCTTTCACCGCTAGAAAGGTAATTTATCTGTGAGTAACATAGGCTATATTTTTAATACAATACGGGCGAAGTCGCGAGCAACAGCTTGTAGATTATAAAATGTGATAGTGTAGAATAAAAGCAAGAGAAGTTGATCCCTCTCAAGTTACCCTTTGTTATAATTTTATTGTGAGCGTCTTAATCGGCATTACTAAACTAAGTCTTAAAATTCATATATTCTATGTTTTTTCAAAAGCTTTATCAGGTTGGACAGACACCTAAATATAGTTTGGAACGAGAAAAATAAGCTACAAAACATATTCAATACTTGCAAATGTATTAGCAACGAACAAAACAAAACTAATCGATGCAAAAACACACGACATCAAAAAACATAAAGCCAAACTTCTGCGCAAAGCTGACAAAAGTTACCAGTACAGAAGTTACTCACAAGATGTTTTTTCAAGAGATCCTTTGCACATGAAAAATATAAAACCATTAGAAAAAAATACGACAATCTTCATAACATTTAAAGGTAAAAAGAAACCTCACCATGCGGTCCTATTTGGTGTCGACGGCAGCGACGGAGAAAACAAAATAATATCAATACATCATTGTCAAAATTTATAGTAACTTACTTCTAGGAGAAAAAATGTATGTTAATTAATGTCAGTGTGGTCCTTCGAGCCGGATGTAGTGAATGTGTCTATAAATATTCTAACTTAAAAATTACTGTTCGCGATATTAAAATAAGGTCGTATAGTCGCCAACAGTTAGTGTCAATATAATTTAAACGATATGTCATGTAGTCGTGAATTCTCTTGTTAATTTTATTCCATAGCTTGAGAGATTAATTCACCTACTATCAGCAATAATGAATAAAAGAGATGAATTACATCTGTCTATTTTAACAGATGGAAGATAAAAGACAAAACAAATATTCTTCTCTGCGAACATAATTTAAATTAAGAGCGCGAACTCCTTTGACTAAACTATCGCACAACTGTTTAGTCGCGCTTTGATTCCTATGAGCCTATATAATTTTACTTATTTTTTATTTAATTTATTTTTATTTTACTATACGTAGGTGCGCACTCTACTCGATTTTAGCTGTACAACTAAACAGTTGAATTGGCTGCGAAAAGATCAACAATCGCACAAAGGTTGTGCGATAGTTTAGTCAAAGGTGTGCCCGCTCTTACGCAGCTAAATAATGTCTGGTTCGTGGTGAAACATTAAACGAGAATGTAAGGAGCATTTTCTCTCGTAAACGAAATTCATGAGATGCTTGAAGTTCACAGCGAAGACGCGGCAGACGGCAAATGTTTAAAAGCTGGAATACGAGAGTTCCGAGAGCAGTGAGCGGCACATCTGCGCACTTTACTACAAGAAAATTCACGCTCATCGCCGCGAGCGGAATTCCAAAGATTTCAGACCTTCTTACACGGTATGCACACCGCTTCATATAATATTTTAGAATTTAATTTATCACTACTAACTAGAGAATTTCTTCTGACTTTACAGATTAGTATTATTGTTTTATTGTCAGCAAAAGGATGATATTGTTTTAATATAAGTATTACGATAATGGAGAATCACCTTTACATTATCTATATATCTATTCTAATATAACAAACCGTGAATACACTACTTAGGTACGTAGGATGTCAGCAATCACAGCATATCTTTGAATAACTGTTTCTTTTTATCAAAATCCCTACCACTTACGACACACTTTAGGCTATATATTTTAACGCTATTAAACTTAAAATTAAACTATTAAAAAATTTGGAACAATCCGTCATGCGAGAAAGGGACCAAAAATATAATACTGCCAATAGCAAAGAAGCAAGGTTGCCATGGTAACGGTAATTGTTATCCAAAGTCAAAGGCGTTCGTTATCATTTGTGCATTTGAATTTCGTCATTTGCAATTGAGAATTTCAGAAATGTAAGCAATAAAATATAGTTTTATAATTACATGCTGATGAAGCCGCACGGAAACAGCTCGTAATTTAATAACCCGGATTCTCTCTTACATCTAACTCCGAAGTATATCTAAGCTCTATTTCTCCACAAAGTGGAAGTTCTTATCTGTGTCTCTGTTTGTGATATGTTTAATTTGGTTGCTACACACCTGCGTGAGTATGGCTGTGTCGAGCAGCTCCTCGGCCTCGCGGAAGTGCTTGGTGATGTCGGCGTTGGAGTGGAAGCCGAAGACCGAGGGCGGCGTGGCGGCCGGCAGCGACCGCGCGAACCCTATGAAGTCCGCGTGCTCCTTCAGCGTCGGGATGTAGTACACACCTTCAGACAAACATTCATGTTATCAATATAAGTAATTAGTAAGACAGGTAACATAAGATAACATATTAACTTAGCTTGCTCTAGGCAGATAAAAGTCGATACAATGCCATATCGTCGTTGAAGTTCTAAAACCACGTAAGACGCTTTTTGACTATTTTGACTTTCGTTTCATCCTATCAGAAACACGTATTTTACATTAAATAGAACTATAATTAAGTATACACAAACAGTGTATAAGTATAGTATTCTTATAAAATTATGCAGTTTTATCTCTCTTTTGAAAAGTTGTTATTTTTGATATCCAAGGTGTTAGAACTTCAACGAAGATTATATCCCGTATATCTTACTACCTTACCGTATATCTACTCTGTGCTTTAAATAAACAACTAAAAATTGTAATGCAGCAAGACACGATCATGGACTACGAAGTAGCTTTAATTATTTTATGGTGAGTGATCCTGTATGGCCAGATAATATGAATGTCTAGCCATAAAGTAATTAGCTTATATCATATTAAGTTAAAGTAAACCTCATCGCTAAGAGTTACCGGAGGGATCCAGTGGATATTTGTATTGATCGACAGCCAGAGGATTGTAGAACTTGAAGAGTATGGTGTTGAGACAGCGGCGGTCCCAGTCGTCGGTGACGCGGCCGCCGTAGTTGCACTCCCCGGTCAGGTAGCGCAACGCCACGAATTGAATATCCTTTCGCAAACAAAATAAAAATGTAGCATAGAGACGCTTAACGAATAACAATACTTTTCAAACAGGTCCTGGGTTCGATTCTTGCCATGTACCAATGTAATTTTCGATTCTCAAATTTCATATGTACATAATTACGGCGAAGGAAAACATCGTGATGCCTGCATATTAGCGAAGAAATTCAAAGATATGTGTGAAGTCAACCCGCAGTGTGCCAGCGTGGTTGACCAAAGCCTAGTCACCCTTTACTTAGCATAGGCTCCGAGCCCCTCAGTGGAGACACATAGTGAGCTGGTGATGAATATTTTTCAGCGTCAATTATGATGAAAACTACCATATTGGTAAACATATTCCATTATTGGAAAATTGAATTGGTACTAAAGGAGCTATCTCACATCATACTCGTTGAGGAACATGTAGAGCTGAGTGACGCTGATCTTGAGGTCGGTCTCGTTGAACTCGTAGCGGATGTTCCAGCCGAGGGGCCCGAACTGGCGGCGCTCCTGGATCACCGCGTGGAAGAAGCACAGCGCGAACAACAGCTTCTTGAACACCTCCGACTGCTTGTTGCCCTCGAACCACTCCGCGTCGTTGATGGGGTCGCTCTGGTACGAGCGAGCGATGTTCGCGCGCAGACCTGGGAACAAAACGATTTGTAATTTACACGCTGACTTAGCCTTGTAATTTTGAATTTGGTTAGATTTACCGTTTTTTGTCATTTTGACTAAATTCAGAAAATAGTTACTTCATTGAATTTACTTCATATTGCATCAAAAATGTTCAATTAAAAGGTTTCATTTATTTTTTTGTGTGATTTAAATATAATTATATACCTTGAGGCGGTTCGTTGGTCATCTTGACACCGTTTTGCAGCACATAGACGGGGAAGTGATCCGCCGGGTACGAGGTCAGCCACAGACGGAAGTCTGGATGTGTCGTGTCCGGTGTTAAGCCTTCGCAAATCTAAAGCACATGGGATACTATAACATAGAAATATTTTTCACAATTTATTTGGACTATATTATTATGTCAGTATAGTGTTTACCTTTTCCAGCATCGGCATAAAATTCAATTATTTTTTTTTAAGTAAAAACGTTTAAATTATTTAGTTAACTTAATTTCAAAATTTGAATACGTGGATAAAGGTAAAAAAGAACATAAAACCTAACCAGAGCAAAGCTCCGCGGGGTCGGTGCGGGGTGTTACGGAGTTGGAGGGTGGGGGGTAATAGAGTGTCATCTTGACGTAATAAATGATCACTCTCCGTCCCTGCGGTAGGTGAGATTCCTCCTCCGGGCCCTGTTTTTACATAACCCATCAAATTACTACCCTTTGTACCCTTGCAACAATACCATAAAACCTGTCAAAGGCTTTGTATCGTTGAAGCTATGAAATATTATACGACAGAGAGCGGGGAAGCCTTCGCCGGTTGAGCTGTGATTAAATTAAATATTTAATAATTTTTTTCATGTTAAAAGGCTTTTTCGATGGTAAATGGTAAACTTCCGATATTATAGTCGACTACATTTTGAACAAAGGCTTTTTTGTAATGAAAGGAATTTTAACCCAATACTTTGACTGAATAAAGAAATTATTTTTAACAAAACAATTAGGTACGAATTATATAAAACACCTTTCATAAAACAATGATTATATCACAATGACAATTTTTCTATAGCGATAAATTACAAAAAAGGTAGTATAAAATTACTTCAAAACTCATTTGTCGCAATAAAACATTACTCATTACATAAAACATGTACATTCTAAAGTCAACTCACGTGTGACAATAAAAAATAAAATGCAAAATAAATCACTCATAAAATATAAGTGAACAAGATGAAAAGGGAAAAATCTTGGCGAAGCTAAAGTCCGGAATAACTGTATAGAGGCGACAGGAAGCGTTCCACAAAGAGGAGGAAATTGCCTATCAGAAACTGGTAGTAATCACGACGGTGCGTACCAATCTAACTTCGCTGCGGACGCTATATCCCCGCCTAATGAGATATTTTGAGAGCGGCTACAACGCTGGCAAATAAACCTTTAGTATCCCATGCTGTGGTTGCGTTTGATTTTGTGGTGTTCACAACTCTAGTAGATCCGAATCAGTATTTTAATAATCGAGTTACGTTTAAAATCTATACTAATAGTATAAAGAGGAATGATTTGTGTTTTTGTATTTTTGTATGTATTGAAATAACTCAAAAACTACTGGACTGATTTTAAAAATTCTTTCACCGTTAGAAAGGTAATTTAAATATCTGTGAGTAAGTGAGGCTATATTTTCTATTTTTTTTCAATTACACGCAGGCGAAGTCGCGAGCAACAGCTAGTAACACAATCTATTAAGGAAGACCACTCTGAGTGTAAAATAACTTTTATATTTCTACTATACTATTGCCTATAAAAGCGTTTAACTTAACTACTAATTTGTAAGTAAGGGGATAATCAAAGTTACACAGGGTACAGTCTGCAAAAGATAAGTAGCTAAACTCGATTACTATCAACTAAGCCTGTATTACCATAATAGCTTTCTAATGTTGAAAGAACTATTAAAATCACGTCATTTAGCTCAAAGTTTAACCATTACAAACAGATCTCGCCATTATAACATACTATAATATGATAAAATCTATACCTATGAGTATAGAATTGTCTTGTTCCAATAATAGTTCATGTAAGCGCACTGGCCTAATTCTCGTCGACCAATACTATCATGATATGTAACCAAAACCTCATTACCTGTGTACGGAATGCTTCACTAATAGTAGACAACTCTCTGCTATTCATAGGTAGCTCATATAAAATTTATGATCTGCAAATCAGCTCACGGTTCGTATTAGTGAAGCAGATCAGTAAATCGGCTCGGAGATTAGCTCAATTTGTACCTGCATAGATGTATGAATTGAATCACCGAGCAGTTCGTGGCACGACAGTTCCCATAGTTATAATTTAGTTGTTGAGCCACAGCTCAATGCTTCAAGTGTTGTGAGCTGATCTATTAAACCGGTTCAGAGCTACACACGTCTATTGTCTGCATAACTGTGGGTTTCGACTGTAGTGACGTCTTTTAAATACATTACTGTTTTCTCTATTTTGACAAAGTGAATAAGGGATGACAATATGTGTAATATAGATGTCAATGCAATGTTGTTCTGTGGTAATTGTTGTCAATTTTCATATTTCCACAGCGTCGGACCTTTGTGAGATGCCGACATTAATTACTTTAATGCCAGAACAATGTCAGTTGCCGAGTTAGGCAACGTTTCAGAACCTCTATTCAGGCATTTGATACTTAACTTGGTGCATTATTTAGTACAAAGTCAGCTTGTATCGTATGCATTCTAAGTGGCCACGTCTTGATAAAGCTTTAATTCTATTTAGAACTTTTATTAACGTGTACTTTTTTAATATACGGATTTTAATTCATATAAGATAAATTATAGTAAAATTAAAAGTTTAACCAGATGGTCGATAGTAATTTATTATAAGTAATCGTCCGTTTCCTCTTCATATTATAATTTTTTAGAATTAAACTAATTATTGGCGCCTGCATATTAATATTAGCAATCCTTTTATACTATAACTACACTGATTATCATCGTACCAAAATTACTACCATGTAACGTAATTCAGTTACCAGAATATGGTTCTCTCTTTACAGTGTCTGTCATAGAAGTTATATGAAAGGTAGTCATAAATATTATTCATGGCATAATGAAAGTTACATAAAAGCAAAACAGTTCTTGCAACTAGAACAAGTCCGCTCTCGCCTAGAAAAGGATAAACGCATGAATAGTTATATCATTGCAACTCTCCAGTTTGAACTTGATGTGAAATATATTTTCGTGTACGTCGTGTTTCACAAAAATTGAAGCGTGGGCTTTTTGCATACCAGTGGCCTCAGTATATGAATATTTAAAGTTATTCAGAAACAAACATAATAACTAGACTTAACTTCTAACATTGCAATTCATATTCACTTGGAAAAAATCTCAAATTGTTTCTATCATTATATATTTAGTAGTTTTCGACTTTCTTCAATTTTAGTTGTATACAATACATTCCTAAACGCCTTTTTTATACTAAGAGGTGGCAAACGAGCAAGCGGCCACCTGAACCCACGGACATGGCGAAGCAACCGCTACCCTTAGATATCCGCAACAGCAGATGCGTTGCCTACCCTTAAGCGACGGAAGAGGAGACGCACAAAAGCTTGATTGTAAGAAGTAAATAAAACAAAGAGCAAGTTTTCAAATGTTATATTTAGCGCAACAGATGTTTACGACGCGGTCCAGTCCTGTGCGGAACCGCCCCACGAGGGCGCGGCGGGGGCGGCGGCGGGCGCAGCGGCAGTGGCCGCGGGCGGAGCGCCACTCGCGCCCCACTCGTCTTGTACCTGGTAAAACATCGCATTCATTACTTGAAAATACTTCGAAATTTAACGGTAGCAAAATAACTGTTTTTTTTTATTTCAGTAGTCATATTTTTGAATTTGACTAGTTCAGTAGATTTTTTAAATTAGATGTTTGTCACACTGGACTATGGAATTAAGAGTCAACACATTCCATGCTATTGAGATTTTCTTGTATGATGGTCTATCACGAAAATTTGTTACGTTTCGAGAACGTATTCGTAACATAGAAAAATTTATAAGACATTTGTTAATGTACTTATCACATGTACATTAGGAAAAAATTATATTGGAGGTTTCGACTTCAGTGAATATGTATTGTAATAATCATTGTTATGCCTTACATTCTTTTTAAAAAAAACAATATGTATCACAAGTGTCACTTTAGTCAAAACAGTAAGAAAACATCATTTACCTGGGCAACCCAGTCTTCCTGTACTGCAGCTACTCCAAAGGCAGGAGCTGCGGCGGGAGCTGATTCCTCTGCCCAGGAGACCACAGGCTCTACAGTCTCATTCCAGTCCTCATGCACTGGCGGTGGTACATCAGGCTTGGCCGGAACCACAGCCTAAAAGAAACATAGTATATTATTGTTAAAACAATACAATACAGTGTCTATATCTTACTAATATTACAAATGTGAAAGTATAGATGGATGGATGTTTTTTTTAATTCTGCACAGACCAAGTCGGGGTGACAACTCTAGTTTGCACATAAACCGTAACTGTCTTTATAAAAATTTTACTTTGTCTTGTTAGGTGGTGGGCCATAACTACTCTTTAACAGTAAGTGGTGAAACAGAATGATGAGTGTATGGTAAGAGACAGATGGTAATAAGGTAAATCCCTTTTCTAGACAAAACAGTTGATTTTTCTAAATAATTTTTATAAATATCTTTCAACTAAAATAATGGTTGGGGAAACTTGCAAATATTACCAATTTCATAGAAGTTACCTGTTCCTTAGCCTGTTGTTCCTCCTTTTCACTTTCTTCAGGGTCACGGTAGAAGAACAGATCCACTACAACATCCCAACGCTGGTCTCTTGGGAGCACACCACGCAGACGCAGAACTTCCCGGGCCAAGAGCCACCACATCAAACCAATTGAGTGTGACGACTGAAATATAACTTTTAATTTATGACACCTGTTTTGGTACCAGAAGTTCATAAGCATTAATGGTCAATTTACAGTCACTAAGCCACT
The DNA here is from genome assembly GCA_026546675.1 of Papilio helenus. Lineage (NCBI taxonomy): Eukaryota > Metazoa > Arthropoda > Insecta > Lepidoptera > Papilionidae > Papilio > Papilio helenus. The sequence goes on from JAOCNA010000002.1 coordinate 5,528,968, forward strand.
ATTAATTTGCTTCAATCTTTACTCAGACTATTAAGAAAAGATATGTATTTTACTTTGTAACACAACTTCTGAATTTCAAAAGTTTATTTGTACTAACATATGCTATAGTTTTCACTAGTTTTTTTTATTCCAAATGGATAAAGTTGCCAGTGTAAGTTGTCATTATTTTTACCTTGGTGTTGCATGGGATGGCAATGTCAACAAATCTGAGTGGAGAGTCAGTATTGCAGAATGCGATAACTGGAATGTTGACATAAGAGGCCTCAGTGATGGGCTGGTGGTCTTGAGCAGGGTCCAGTACAATGAGCAGACGGGGCTCCCTGAAGGCAGCTTGGATCTATAAAGAAAATCATATTAGGCTGGTACATAATAATGGGATGTTACAGCAAGTTTTAATGACAGTCAGATATAATGTAATCATTTTTCCTTTTAAAAGAAATCAGTGGTTCCTTAGTTTGTTTGTCATCATTAAATATAACTTTAAAGAATTAAAATACACTAAACTACTATTTTCAAGGTAAGTTATCCCTCATTGAATACATTTACTAAAACTGCTATCAAAACCATGTTAACTAACCTGATTGGTGAAGGCACCAGGAGTGAAACGTCCAGCGATAGGTGTAGCACCAGTGTGCGCTGCGAACTTGAGTACGGCGCGCTGTCCGAATGGACGAGACGAGATGACGAACACATCAGCTGGGTTCTCAATAGCGACCACAGCACGAGCAGCTAACACTAGCTTCTCCCATGTGCGGCGCAGATTGATCACGTGGGTGCCATCCGCACGTCGCTTGTACACATACGCTTCCATCTACAAAAAAATATAATAGTTGTAACATAACAACAAAATAGCGCCATTTCAAAACTTATCACTATCACATGGTGTTCAGTTGGGAGAATTGCTCCTCAAAGATTTCAGAAGATATAATGGAACGGATTCTCTTATCATCATATACATAAGTACAGTTTAAGTTAACTAAGAATGTAAACAAAACTAACCTGAAAGTTGACATTTTCCGACCCAAGATGGGTTGTTGCTGCAAGCATTTTAGTGACATCTTCCTCGTTGAGGGCTAAGACATCTAATCCTCCCGACATCGTTGCGTTTATTGGAGTAACGACTAAACCTAAAAATCAAAAACTCATGAGTACCGGGCTTGTCACTTTAAAATACAAAAGGTAAATATGCTGAAAATATATTACTTTATATTAGAAGACGAATTTGAGGAACCCATCGCCAATTTGATTTAGAAAAAACGATTAAAGATTGCAATATTTAGTAAAGATTTTAAAAAATAACTTACGCGTGTAATGCCACTGGGAGGCGATTGGACATAAAAGAACTGTCAAATCGAATTTGACACATTATAGTTTTTTTGTCGTAGGGACGTACCAAAATGCATCATAAAAACCGGTAATATTGGGTAAAACGACAATTTTAATGTATAAAATGTTAAGTGTAACCTTACTTTTCAACTTTTACATAATCAACTAATTATTATAATGAAAGGAATCTAAATATAACACTCATATATTTTTGCATAGTGCTTAAGATTTCGTATATTCTTGTCTGAAGAAGTAAGCCAAGAATCGACAAAAAAACTCTCTGATGTATGTAACCATACAACTATTTTTAGTTACTTATTGAGTAATTACTAAAAGCAAAAATTCTAAAAGTTGAATGTTAGAAATTAGATTTTGAGATATGCCTGAATCTGAAGCTAAACTGGCAACCCAAAATAGTGTGTGTGACTGATGTGTAGACAGAGATCATATAAAATTGTTTCGCGTATTTTCTGTGAATCCTGTGGATAAAGTTATTCATTAAAAATACATGCATTATGATTACTTTACGTCCCTGACCTCAAGTGCTGTAGTCAGTTAATATACTTTGTGAGTTATTTTGGTATCCAGTGACATTTCAGTGAAGTGCCTAATTTGAACATGGAGGCTATAGCAAAACACGATTTCACTGCAACTGCTGATGATGAGCTGAGTTTTAAGAAAAATCAAGTACTCAAAGTAAGGCTTTAATTTTATAAATACTTGTCAATATCTCCTCTAAAAGAAGGAGACGGATTTTACCTAGAATTCTTGTTGTTGCAGATACTAAACATGGAGGACGATATGAATTGGTACAGGGCTGAATTAGACGGCAAAGAAGGACTTATTCCTAGTAACTACATTCAAATGAAAAGCCATAGGTATGTGGACAAGTTTCAATTATTATTTTTAGTACTTTGCATAACTCAAACTAATTTTGCATTTAAAAAGTTAACTTATCAGTAACTTCGATCTTATTGCAATCGCCGGGATTTTTTGTAAATACGTAAACATATGTTTTAAATTAATATACTTGCACATAAAATCATGTTAATAAGTATTTTTTATACTAATATGTAGATAATACACAAATATTTTTTTTCAGTTGGTACTATGGTAGAATTACAAGAGCAGATGCAGAAAAACTCTTAGCAAATAAACCAGAAGGTGGATTTCTCATTAGGATCAGTGAATCAAGCCCCGGTGACTTCTCTTTATCTGTTAAGTAAGTACATTAGTGTCTTTCTTTATCATTATTTATTCATACAAGCCATTTAAATCAACCATATTTATAGTTATTTCAACATGCTGAGATATGATGGATCAGGATATCCTAATGTATTGATGATAATAACTTTTGGTAACAAAAATAATTAAATTTATAGTTTGCGACGTTAACATTTGGCTCTTTAAAAAATAACTTCAATATAGCATAATTAAAATGGATCATTACCATTTACTATACCATCCATGCCTTGTTTCCAATTTTAATTCTGTCTTGTATATGGAGAAAAATATGTCACTATGTACTATACAATATTAATACATATATAACTATATTAAAAACTGTTTACCCGTTTTTAAGAAAATTGCACAAACATAATGAAAAGAAGTACATTAAGATATTTTAAAAAATTGATTATGAATTATGCTTCAATTTTGAATGAGTGACCACTAGTTTATTTGATATTTAAAAAAAAATTAAAAGTTACATTTCTAGAATGTACCACAAGTTTTTTATATAATTTCAAACAAGTTTTTAACATGTAATTATTGAGTGCTATGTCACTTTTAATCAAATTACTCTTCATGTTAGCTGATGTGACCTGTGACATGACAATTATCTAACTTTATGTAGTGAATAGGGCTTTAAGCAATTAACTAAAATTAGAACAATGAAATCCTAAGGTGGGGTCATTGTAGTTATATACTAATATACAATTGTCAATTTTAATTGTGCATAGTTTGGAATAGTTACCTTAATATGAATTATTGAATCACACCATTTTAATTGATTTGTATAGTAATAGAGTAAGTTCCAATGAAAATATTTAACCTTAGCTTTTAGCTATATTAGTATTAAATCTTCAAAGATGACATACTTGAGATTTTAACATTTCCAATTATTTACATAAATTAATTATAGAAGAAAAGAGTCTTTATATAATCTAGGATTTTTTTTATATTCATATTGGCAAGTCTTGACTTGAGATATTCCGCTTCCTGACATGGATTTATTAACATCACTGGTAGGAAACTTGTGAAAATAATTACATTGTAACCACCACATCTGCAATGCTATAAAATCAGAAATTTTGATTTTGCCCATGACAACATTGAGAGAGTTAAAGCATACATTCATTGAGTTAAAAAGTGGGCAAAACTTTTACTGCACAGTTGTTTTATGTCAGTTAAAACTTAGTGTATGTAGCCGGTTTCAAGAACCTCATAATGGATTAAAGTTTATCTTTTTATTTTAAACTAGCTGTTGCTCGCGATTTTGCCCGCGTGAAATTAAAAAATAGTACAAAATATAGCCTATGTTACTCACAGATAAATTATGTTTCTAATGGTGAAAGAATTTTTAAAATCGGTAGCCAGTTTTTGAGTTATTTCAATACATACAAAAATACAAATCTTTCCTCTTTATAATATTAGTATAGATTACTTTACATTTATATTACTCTATATCCTAAATAACTAGCACTAAGACGGAAGAATCCTAGCTCATACAAAACGGGTCTCAAGTCTAGTGTAGGAACCAGGTGCTCGACCACTATCCTAGATAAACAAATTTGAAACAAACTTATAAATAAATCTTTAATGTTTGAATCCAACTTACTGTGAACTTAATTTAAAAGAATGTATTGACTATTCAGTAATATGTTAATAGCAGGAAAAGAAACAAAGCCTGAGTATATAAATCATTATTATCATGACATCCACAGTCAATATTCACTAAGAATACATATGACAAATATTTTGTTGGAAACAACTGATAATATATTATCATTTTAACACATTATCTTGACTTTTCTCTATATGAGAACTTTTGTATTTATGAAAAGAATTATTTTGGTAACACATAAAGTGCCTCTGTTGTTAAACTTATAATAACAAGTTTGTCTTAGCTTTAAAGAAATAATTACTGAATTCAATTATTACCACCACAGACACTATGCATTATAGTCTATGTTTCTTTTCTTAGAAGGATGCTTCCTAGTATGATTTGTTCAATGGCTCTATTGAAGTTCGTTGAAGGAAAATTTATTGATAGAAGGAAGATGGGAAGTGAATCCTCAAGCGTTTGTTGATGACATTGCTGGTTTTAATTTTTTAATTACTTACTATTTAGTTAATGGTGAAAAAATGTTGTAATTTTAATCCATTCAAAGGATTTATGTATAATATTAAAACCGAGTTCATGACCACTGAGGTGTCATATTTTTTGGTAATTGATCATCAAATAGCATGCTAGTATGAGCGTCTATACCTCGCAAGTAATACTATTCGATGTTAAATTGGTAGAAACATTAGTAAATAATGCGGTGGTATCTGCTTCATTCAATCTTTCTAGCGAGTTATGTTTGAACTCACAAACTTTAACCGCAGATTCAACCCGCTCTTCTACATCAAGATGATCAGCGACGTATTGTTTTAGTAACTTAGGTTATAAAAATATCTTTAAACAATTATTATTCGTACCTTAACCGGTAAAGTACTATCGGGGAAAATGGCGGTGTTCGAAATCTATAATCGTTTGGACGTTTTTACATATTGAGACGATATAATAGTAACCAATAAGACGATGTTAAATGTGTCTGTACGAATAAACAATCAGTCAGAGGTACACGGCTAATAGCTTTTTATCATTATCTCGTAATTAGCAAAAGTCACTAACTTTAATTGATTATTTGTAAGAAAAGAGGTGTTTGTCTCTTTATAGGGAACTTGCCAATTATTCTGTATGGGATACACCGCGGATTTCCGCCACTGTATGTTATCATCCTTTTCATTTTCTATGACGAACACTGAGATAACAATATTTTCGTATCAGAGTTTTAGTAATTTAAACCCACGTTTAGTGACTTATCGGTCGATGTGGTTTATTCAAGAGAATCGTTAGTCATTCATCGTGTTTTATATTGTGCTGATTGAGAAACAAATTTTTTGTACTTTAAACTTCTTAAATCTATTTCTTGTATGCTTTTAAACCAGTTCGTTGTCAAACAGTATGAATCAGACAAAGTGAGGAGTGTGTTGGAACCAGTTTTAAACTATCGCATACTCGTATATAAATACTGTGATACTGATATTGACTTGGTGTTTAGTTTATTTGCAAAGTATTTAGAAAGTTAAAGAACTGATGACAGTTCAGAATAAATGATCTGCAAACAGATTAATAATAAGTGCTTCGATTCACTGTCATATTACGAAATTACATTGTACTCGATTTAAAAAAAACATTTAAGTATGAATTCAAAACATGTAAATCCTTTCATATATTATATCCTAATAATAGCAAATACGGCATCTTCCTAGATGTTTCTGAGGGGTCCTCCCCTGAGACACCTTGGCTATTATTTCCATTTTTTTTTGTTTGTTCAAAATAGAAACTGATACATTATTCTACATATTCTTGCCGCATTTTATTTATCGAATAACACTGTTATAGTACAAATAACGATATATTAAATTCTAATATAAAATATTAAACTAGAAGTGAATATGAACACAGTGACAACCAAAATTCAGTTTTTTGTCCATTGTAAAATTTGGGAAATCCGTTTACCATATTATTGGTGTGGCTGACGATTTGTTATAGCGTAATTTAGGAAAAACACTATAATATTAATTTACATCATATACACAATATTTAAAATTTTCGTATAATATGAAATATTTTATCCTTTCCTTAATACCTTAGGAGTGTACATTCACACGTTTCATACAAAATTAAATTGATTATTCATAGGAAACATGCTCCGTTAATCACTTTAAAAATAATTGTATAACATTTTCGAGTGAACGAATAATCATTAAATTTCCATCGTATCACTCATAAGCTGGTATTTATGGTATTTACGACTTAAAAGTATCCTAGGTCAAAGTCTGCACTAACTATGCCTATCTATGTCTATAATAATATTATAAAGAGGAAAGATTTGGATTTTTGTTGCATTGAAATAACTTAAAAACTACTGGACCTATTTTAAAAATTCTTTCACCATTAAACAGTGTTAAATATTATCAGCGAGTAACATAGGATATATATTTTTAATGCCACGTGGACGAAGTCGCGAGTAACAGCTAGTGTCAAATATCCTCAAAACCATTCATTGATTTTAGCGTGATTCAGTAACATTCATTACAGAACCCCTATAGCTCAATAGTTAAGGATACCGATTTTGCGGTGGTAGGTTCGAATCCCACAAGTAGACTGTTGTCGTGAACACACCATATGCTTCGACCTTAGTCCGAAGAAATATTAGTCATTTATGTTTTCTAATAATTTTCACATTAGATATAAGAATGCATATTACCTTTATTCTCTTAAATATTTAGTATCCATGATATTACTAGTTTTTTTTGTGTTGTGCAAAATAGAGATCCCAAGTAAGTTTGTCATATGGTTAGAGACGAGAATATTTGCTTGACCGCGTATTATTCGAGGAAATTGGAAATATTGTTGGTTCGTGTGACTCATCTTGTGTTTAATATAGCTACGTCATTCAGATGACGTCACTGTACATCAGCAGACAGCACTTTTAAGCATACGAATTTTAACAAAAATAGAATATACTACTTACCTTGTCTAAGTCTTGCTTAGTCTTTATTTGTATTATTAAATACCTATTTGAGGACGAATTGAAAAACTTTATAAGTAAATAGATTGTATGTAGCTCGTCCTATTTCATTGATATCGTTTCTTTTAGATGTCCAGACGGTGTCCAACATTTCAAGGTACTACGCGACGCGTCAAGCAAATTCTTCCTATGGGTGGTAAAGTTCAACTCGTTGAACGAGCTCGTCGACTACCACCGCACGGCATCAGTCAGCCGCCTGCAGGACGTCAAACTACGAGATGTTGTACCCGAAGAGGTAAGGAAATAATACACGACACCTTGGAGAAATTACAATAACTTTCGAATTACGTGCTTGATACATTTCTTCCTATCCTTTTTGACATTGTCGACTCTACTAACTAGAGATGGATCTAATCACATTTTACATTCTCTACGAGCTTTAATTACTTTGTTATAAAAAGAACACATGCCAGAGTACAATACATTTAAACATAATTAGATTCTTGAAGAGTATCCTGAGAAAAACGTTGTTATCTCTCTTTTTTCAATGAGAGAGAGCAAGAGATATGTTTTGTATTGATAGTGAAAAATCAATATGTAACTAATAAGGTAGAAATAAGCTATTAATAATTATTTGCTTTGTAAATAAAGGCTGTTGTTTTCCGAAACACAATGTTCAAATATAGTATAAGTCTAGTTTTCACCGTGTTACCAAACTCGGTAATAACTAGATTTACGACCGACGTCCTTATTCCGCTTTAGAAAATCTGCTTTCTCGTTTGCGATGTATTCGATATGGGATAAATCTAAATCTTAATTCACGAGAAAATACGTGAAAAAGTTTTTTTTGATGTCTGAGTTTTTGTAAAGAGACAAAAAATAACCAATTGTATCAATGGATTTTTTATACACTGAATTCTAAACCTAAATAATATGCATAAAATAAAATCTAAACAACTTTATAGTTCGTTCAATCTTATTCTAGAAAATAATACAATATCTTATTTCTATTGGATTCAACGCACCGTGAATGTAACAAAACCACAATAACCAGACGAAGAGAAAAAAACTCAGTTATAGTGTATATTTTACTCTAATCGATAAGAACAACTTTAATTTTAAACTATGATGGTCTCTTTGATCCAGGGGCCCTGTCTATTGTTTACAATTGAGTAAAATTGCAAAATTAATTTCGTACATAAAATACGGAATCTAACAATTTTTTTAATAAACATTAATTTCAATTCAGAGAACGATACGTACGAGTTAGATAATACGATATCAATGTACCATTAAACATTTAATAATTTAATTGGCAAATAAAACTAGGTTCCTTATGTAAGTAGACATTTGTGTATTTATTCGTGGACATAGGACTTAGATTGTATAACGTAGAGTAAATTCCATTCGCACAGGTCACGTATTAGAGAAGTGTACAAAGCAACGGGCAGCGGGAATGGTACGCCTCGCAAACATCTATGACCCTGATACAGTAACGAAAATAACCCGCATTCGATGTTTGGATAGTGAGAGATGGGTTGAACCCCCCTTTAGCGATCACATGTAATCCATCCTTAAACGTGTTTATGTTTAACAGCATAGATAAAGCCCTAATTTATAGAATTAAAATTAATCTACACTAATGTTATAAAGAGGAGAGATTTGTATTTTTGTATGTAATCAATAGATTTAAAAACTATTGGACCGATTTCTATATTCTTATATTATACTTACCATGTTGAGTATAAGAATATAAATATAAACTATAACCAGCTCTAAAAAAAGAAATTAT
>JAOCNA010000002.1:5619874-5635689 GCA_026546675.1 Papilio helenus
GAAAGTCCGGTCGAAATCGGCACAGCCGTTTCGGAGATTACCCGGAACAAACGCGGCTTGCGGACAGACAGACAGACGGACAAAAAAAATTGCGATTTTCCTTATCAGCAACGCAAATACATCATATTTCCGAAATCTGGAATTTTTCTTTTGATATTACAAACAGACAATTTTATTACATGTATAGATTCCTTACTTACTTATTTACTGCGTTGGCGCAGCGACCCAAAGTGGGTCTTGGCCTCCGACACGAGAGAGCGCCAGTATAGATTCCAATCTGAATTAATTTACTCTTGTCAAGTTCACTGATTTAAATTGAATTATTTCATATTTAAGTTGCTACAATGTCTAAGTTCCATAATTAACCATAACAGTCAATACAAAAAATCGTTTAAGAGACATAGCCGTGGAATCCAATGAATTTACGAGAATGGATTAAACTGATTAAGCCCGGCTTGATAGAGGAGCAATTACCGACAGACTCCGACGAGCTGCGACGGACTGCGAGACTGTAATCCCCTCCGTCACGCAAAAAACCTAATTAATAGCCAAGCTTTACGTTAATTAACGAAGATATTTCATCGATGAGAAGGATCGAAGCAATTACAACACTTGCCTTTCTTACTGACGCACTCACAGTCTACAAGATTCTTCAATGTAGTACGAGAAATCTGCACTAAACTTTCGTCATTTAGTGACTACTTGACGATTTTTAGTACCGCAGTTAGTGTCTTTGGTGATAATCGAAAAGCATACAAAATTACATGTGGAATTACTAAAGAAATCCATGTCCTAAAGAAATCCACGGGACACTGCACTGGGCTTTTGCATAACACATGGGAGACAAAACTTCACATACCTTTGCACTACAACTTATGACCACATCCTAACCAGATATGAAATTTAAGAAAAAAAACATTCTGTGAACTATCATTTCGTGAGTCTTAAATAATGGATTAAAAACGTATATCTATATGGGTAGGTATTGTTAATTTAGGAAAAGTAGCCGGCGACGAGGCTAAAACTGATTAAGGGCCGGGAGACCGAGGAGCAGACGAGCAATTACCGCCAGTCTCGCCGGCCATAATCCCCGCCGCGAGGCAAAAACTTCTAATTAGCCGAGCTTGCTTCTTTAATGATGAAGACATTTCATCAACTTTGATAATAACTAACAATATGCTGTGTATTCATTGTATTAGCGGATTATTAGATCCTATGTTTATTTTGCTATGATCTGTTAGAGAGTCTATCACATAAATATTAGAACTTGTATCGGTATTGTTATTCATTTAATGACATTCTCTCGCCCTTCTTCTTCGCCCAGTTACCGTTAAATTAGCATTATATGTGTTTGAGAATCGAATAATAACAACCGGTAATGAGGCGCGGTTGACAAAATTAAAACTAAGGTGGCCATCATGACGGACATATCATGGAATGTCCTTAATTTATCCATCGCCTACTTTTGACCACAGTCAAATAGACTTATTGCACTATTGTAAACAATAATGATACTAATTACCTTTAAAAGAATGTAACTACTTTGATAAAATGCTCCCTTTTTAAGAAAAGCAAAATATGACACTTTCTTTTGTTACTTAACAAACTGGAGTAACTATGATGAAATATTATCGCCGTCTTCTTACAATCTTCAAGATAGATTGATATTCTCCGACGACATTTTAATTACAAGGCCTGTTATAAAATTTAATTAAGCGCGGCCGTCGGATGGTCTATTTAATTTGACACAATATTGTCGGAGGATTAGTGCTGTCTTAATTAAATTTTAAAACTGTATTAGTTACATATTTTAAAAACATATTATAGCATTCTATTCTATTCTATGACGATAAAACCTTAAGAATAGTCTATTCGCGTTGCAAATCAATGTTAAATTGATTTGCTATATTAAATATGTTAATTAAAATAATAATAAGATTCCTTCACCGAAATCCAGTCCTGGATCAAACCAAAAAGTTTGTATTACTTTTAGTTTTTATTATTCAAGCTAACTAAAACCTAATAATTTCTTTTTAAATTTCGAAAAGTCGCTATGTCTTAAAATAATGAAAATGACACATGTCATCGGCCTAAACTCTACAAAATTTGTGTTTTTTATTTGATAACAACCATTATGACCTTTACATACAAATAAATCATTTAATCATAGTTAAATATTTATAATATTAATTGCTATTAAAGTTTAAAATTATCTACACAATAATCTTACTGTAACGTTAAGACTGGACGAATAAGTGGAACTGGTTCCTAAATGATTTATTGACAAATTTGTCAGAATTTATGACTTTAAAATGATTGAAACAAGTACTCCTGAAAATACGACGACTGATTTAATTCCTTTGACCACGGTAAGAAAGTTTGTTACATTTTTAAAATCGATTGGTGATACATCGTCGGTAAATTTTAGAAACTAAACGGCCTTTTGACAGAATTTGCGATTCCCATCACATCATGTTTGCCGAGCGACTTATTTTGAAATTATGAATTTATGCTTGATGCTGATAAGCTTATAAAAAATTGACATGGTACCGCGTTACTACAAAACATGGCTACAAATTACAAATATATAGAGACATCCTGTATATTCCAATACGGTCGTCGAGTTTCTTCTACGTTCATGATTGGTTGATTACAGGACGTAATAAACGACGAGGATGACATCGCCCGGCCTGAAGCTACGTTCCGGTTCACAGTACAGAATGTCAGTCAACTGAAGGAACAGGTTCTTTCACCGCCGTGCTATATCCGATGTCTGCCGTGGAAGATTTTAGTCCTTGTGCGTAACACAACCACTCCTGACCGTCAGCAACAAAAGGGCTTAGGTATATTTCTGCAGTGTAATGGCGACTGTGACTCTCCTGGCTGGTCGTGTTATGGACTGGGCGAGATTAAACTCCTATCTTACAAGCCTGATGGCCAACATCTGTGTAGGAAAGTTCATCATATGTATCACAGGTAAATTTACCATTGGTGTTTGGTTATCTGTAAATCACTGCATCCTTGGACTTCCGTTTCCTCTGTTAAAGGTTTAGTTAATCTTAGTTCTAATGCGGAAGTTAAGATGGATGGATGTTTGTTAGAGTTTGTACCCTAAACTGCTAAACGGATCTCGATGATATTTGTCATAGACGTAGATGATAGTCTGGAAGAACACTTAAGCTAGTTACTATTTTTAAATCCACGAGGACGGAGTCGTGGGCAAAAGCTAGTAGTAGTATCTAGTGTTACAATATTTATTGATTTTATTTTGTTAAAATTGTATATAGTAAGGAAGATGATTGGGGATTCACACATTTTATATCATGGAAAGACCTTTTGGATATAGAAAATGGTTTCGTAAAGGATGACGCAATAACAATCGAGGCACACGTGGTAGCGGAGGCTCCGCACGGCGTGTCTTGGGATTCTAAAAAACACACTGGATATGTTGGTATGAAGATAAAATATTTCACAAGTTATACTCAAAGAATATTAATATTTTTTAAATGTTTTATATCAATACGTAAGCATAATATAAACAAGTACATTCCAGGTCTTAAGAACCAAGGTGCGACATGCTACATGAATTCACTCTTGCAAACTCTTTTCTTTACTAATGTGTTACGCAAGGCAGTTTATAAAATACCGACTGTCGGAGACGATAGTTCTAGATCTGTCGCCTTTGCTCTTCAACGCGTTTTCTTTGACTTGCAATTTTCTGAGAAGCCAGTCGCAACTAAGAAATTGACAAAGAGCTTTGGTTGGGAGACGTTAGACTCTTTTATGCAACACGACGTTCAAGAATTTCTTCGAGTAAGTATTTTTAATGATGTACTTTAATTGTTCAAGGAATTCGAATATCAAAAATTAATTAAAAAAGAGGACGTTACCATGGTAACATTGTAGAAAAGAATACAAACTAAATAAAAATGCATTCTTCAAATGAATAAAACGTGTAAGATTCCGACAAAGGAATGGTTAATTGGTCTATGTTTTTCGAACAATATTTACGTGTCTATACAATTAGTTTAATTATTAGTTCATATTTACGTATTTTATTTGAGACAATGTTTTTTCGAAATCGTATTCAGTGATTAAGTAAAATTTCAACATTTTCAGGTATTATTAGATAAGTTAGAGAATAAAATGAAAGGTACTTTAGTAGAAGGCACGGTTCCAAAGCTGTTCGAGGGGAAAATGACGTCTTTCATTAAGTGCAAAAACGTTAATTGCAGTAGCACTCGAGTGGAGACGTTCTATGACATTCAGCTAAGTGTGAAGGGAAAAAATAATTGTTAGTATGTATTCAGGAATTAAAACAAAATAGTTTTACATTACGTAGACACTAAAGTACATTCACCTGAAAAAACTGGAGGGATATACTCATTTTTAAACATAAATCTACAGTTGGTACATCTAAAATGTTGACTAATGTAAGCTAAGTGATTCCAGATTCAAATAGAAATCTAGACACTCATGACTCCTGTAGTATAATATTTGTCATAAATATATATTTCTTTTAGTGTACGAATCCTTCAAAGACTATATAAGTACAGAGACACTGGATGGTGAGAACAAATACGACGCGGGTGAGCACGGTCTCCAAGAGGCAGAGAAGGGTGTCCGTTTTGACGAGTTCCCACCTGTACTGCATCTACACCTAATGAGGTTCCAGTACGACCCACAGAGCGACGCTTCTGTCAAATTCAATGACAGGTATAATTATAAGGGTTTTTTTTAGAAGATTGTGTCTATAGATTTTTTAATCTATATTTTTTTAGGTTTGAATTTTACGAAGAGATAAATTTGGATCCGTACCTCCAGGAGATCCCACCAGTGCCGGCACATTACACATTACACGCAGTGTTGGTGCATTCTGGCGATAACCATGGAGGACATTATGTTGTCTTCATTAATCCAAAAGGCGATGGAAAGGTACGTTGTAATTACGACTGACTATCTATATCAGGAGAATATGATTCGAAATACATTTCACTCGTCAATATCAGTTTCGGAATTTAGACTATAAAAGAACTCTTCCGAGTCTGTTAAGTAAAAATTATAGTGATTAATGATTTTATGTCTTTTTCAGTGGTGTAAGTTTGACGATGACGTTGTGTCACGCTGCAGAAAAAAAGAAGCGATAGAATACAACTTTGGTGGCAAAGAGGATGCACCTTATTTGGCGAGACGTGCTACAAGTGCATACATGCTTATTTATATACAGTAAGTCAAGATATAATCAGTTCGGCTTATTATTTTTATAATAATAACTAGTTGTATGTGCAATCGTAACTCATTATCGTTGACCTCTTTGGATTTAACAGATTTTATAATAACTTAATGAATTTTCTTTATAGAACGTCACAGCTGAACTATGTGCTCCAAGACGTGACAGAGAACGATATCCCAGCGGACTTGTACGAGCGGATCAACGAAGAGATGAGATACGAGATGGTAAGAACATGTAAATATCGATCTCTCGCATGACCGACATGTACGTGTTTATTTTATTTATTTATTTTTTTATTGTATGCAATATTGAATTGCCCATTTCAGGCGGCAGAAAAGTAAAGTGCAGAAAAATTAAATCAGACACATCTGTAAGCTCCGCTAAGTACTACGCGAAGATATTCAGTGCATTAAAACAATTCTTCACTTTGCAGGCGTTAGCCAGCTCTAAATACAAAGGAAGATAGAACGAACCTCCATATACCGTTTTGTGATTGATTTCTTTATTTGTGTGTTTTTGTTGTTAATTTTACTATTTTTTTTAAATTAGCATGACGCCGATGGAGACAGATTTCGTGTAAATTCCATGGATATTTTTAAATCAATATAGCTGTTTACTTTGTGTATATTTTATTGTAATTATTTATGTGTTTCTGTTAATAAATATGTTTCTAAATCCAATTTTTTTGGGTAACGCGATGGTGTACGGTACGAAATTTATGAATAAGTTTAAAGTATAAGAGACTTTGATATTGATCTTAATCTTAATGTTTTTAAGAACAGTGAGTTACAATAACTTGTTTTTCAGTAAGAGGTCCATCTATTTAGAAGGTATTTCCATGAGTGTTCCTTCTATTTTGTTGGAATTCGATACCTCATTATGTGACTACCAATATCTCAGGGAAAAAAATCAGACACGATTAACACCAATTATTTTAATCATTAAACTAAATAGAATTACATGAAATACGTAAATTTAGTTATCTATACATTAAAAACATTTAAATCTGGGCAAATAGAACTTCCGATCTCTCCGATATAATCTTCTGTGCGGTAGGAAAGTAAGGAACGATGTTGATCCAGGAGTCTAGGCTCAAAGTTAAAATACCCACCTGGAACAAAAGACCAACATTAACATAGTGCATTAACTAGAATTAAAGAAATTCAAAAGTAAATAATTGTATTGAAATTAATTGCCAATAGGTGTCATTAAATAAATTTAAAATGTTTGTTTTATTTTGTGACACTGTTTAGTTTTATAACAAAAGATGGAGCTTATAATTTTGTAAAATGGTTTATTATATGCCAATACAAGGTCACGAGGTGGCGTACTGAACTTGACAACTAACATACCTCTCAAACCTACCTTTCAAAGAAGTTACCGGTGAAAAAATGCTGTTCCCTATGTTTAAAACATTTATTTCTTAAATGCCTCTTACTAGAACACTTTTATAGCTTTTCTTGGATACAGTCTCTTACAGTTCTTATTATATCCAGTATTACCTTGGTATCTGCTCTATAGGAGAAGTAATGCGATACGCCCCTGTTCAACCCTTGCAGCATGCCGAAAGCATCGCCGGCGCTGAGCGTCTCGTGCGTGGTCTCCGTTAGGTCTGCTCGCACCGACACCACGGACACCGAGCCTGATGCCACCCAGAACATGCACGCTTCACTGTCTCCCGCAACCACTATATAGTTACCTTTGTCAAAGATTAAATTATGAATATCTGCAATTCGTCGTATAAAATCAAAGGTATACGACTCGTACCTAAGTCAATTTGTATGAACTTACCAGGAAAGAAAACCGTATAATTCAATGCTGCGGTCAACTGACGTAGAAATGGCTCCCCGGTTTCAGCGAACAGGTAACAGTTTCTCAAATGGTGACCGAACATAGCGGTCATGAGGTCGCAGCGTAACACGTATGGGGTTTTTTCCATTAAATTTGGTAACTGTTACGATAAGAAATAAGATGAACAGAACAGAAGTTAAGGTGTTAAAAAAACGCTACAAAAGATTTAAGACAATTTATGACTTAGAACATATTTTAACAGAATTCTGGTTTATTGGCAAACCTATTGAATTTGAAAAAGTAAATATGAGAGCAGATAAAATAGAATTAAATACCTGACGACCACGTTCGCTGACCCAAAGCTGTCGAACGTATTTCCAAAACTTTTTTAATTGATAATCTGGAATATATCAAAATAAAGATTTTTTAATACCAACTGTAAAATTCTATATAAACCTAAAACACTTGTATAATTATCACGATACTTTGTATTTCTATATACATTGAAAGGTCACGATTGGATTGTAGAAAACTGAGACCTAGCACGAAAATTTGCGAAGTAGTATTCGTATCGATATCTACAATATTTTTATGACATTTGTGTAGTGTGCAATATTCATGATAAGCCCCCAGTTCACGCTTATTTACAATGACAATGAAGAAGTTAAAAAAGAATCTTACCCGATAAACCTTGATTCTTTAACAGATCGATTAACTCCTCAGTTTGCATTTCGTAACTATTCAACGCATATTTAGTTGAATGGGCGATTTGTATCGAAGTGGCGACAACTATAGCTGCTAACATTTTCCCACAAATAAGACAGATTACTAATATCGCCATTGGAAATATATCCCCAATGTGAATCTCATCGCCACCGGTTCCTGTTAGTTCAGATATCACCAAATATAGAGATGTGGTGTAGTCCCAACGTTGTTGTGGTGTGTCTCTAGAAAATATACAACCTTTTCTTTATTAGAAAGGCAAACCAATTGCATACTCAAAGTACAAAACAACTTAAATATACTACAGACAAAGACAAAAAAGCAGAATAACTTAACTTATAGATGACAAGCTTACACAGCGCTCACAAGAAGAGAAAACTTCTATTCTATTCTAGTACTACTTTAAAAAATATCAATACATCACACAATCTTTCTGAGTTTTGTAATACTCACTCGTCAATGAGATGCATTTTTAAAGTCCTGATGAATTGATAGGGTGACGTCGCGATCAGTGTAACCAGCCAGATGCATGTAAACGTGTGTATAAACAGTACCACCAAGAAAATTGTGGTCATCGACTGTGAAGGTAACATTTAAATTCTAATAAATGGTATATCTAATACTGTATGTTTGACAGTGAATTTTAATTAATAAAAATTGATTAAACGTAAGAGCGTGCTCACACCTGAAACTAAACTATCGCACAACTGTTTAGTCTCGCTTTGATTCTTATGTGCTTATATGGAGTAGCGCACACTACTCGATTTTTAGTTGTGCAACTAAAGAATTGGCTGCGAAACAATCGACAATCGCACAACCGCCTAGCGATCTACGTTAATATGATTTGGTCGTCTTGCATTTTTCAGTTTTGGTAAATTTCGTTTTAAGCTAAATATTCCTTTTACAAATTGCAGTTAAAAGCTGTTTCTAGTACTTAAGAATGTACTATATTTGTTAAATCTTACTTCTTACTAATGGATGGATGTTTGTTAGAGTTTGTAGCCTAAACTGCTGAAATCTCGGTGAAATATGACATAGATGTAGGGCATAGTCTGAAAGAACACATAGACTACTTGCTTTTGTTTTTATTCCACGCCGATGGAGTCGCGGGCAAATCTAGTATCTTATAATCTACGAAATAATTTATTTTGTTTTTTTTATAACATTTCTAATCAAGTTTTTCAAATGTGTAAGTGAATTTTCCAGTATATTTGCGGGCGTGACTAAACTATAAGTAGAAATAACCGGCCGAGTATATTGGGAATCGCTATCGTATCGAAATCCGGGATATCTGGGCGCGAGGCGGAGCGGCGGTCTCCGAGGAAATCATTGGGAAGGCATCCGGAAAATTTAGCGCACATTCCCGCTCACGTGGCGGAACACACCTCGCGATTATACCGCCCTGGTATCTACCACTAACTCACTTATCTACCATCAATGGAAATAGAAAATCGACACAAGGAAACCACAAGACGATTAAAGAAATTATTTTTCTTAAGACAATCGATACAAAAAATTTTCGATATAATATTACGTCTATACACTCACACATACTTACATAATGAACTCTTACAATAAGTTTTTTGCTACCAAATATTGGAAAATTAGATCAACGTCGCTTGAAGTAACTGTCTACTTAAACTAAAGAGATGTTCACACAATGTATGATATATATAGCTAAGAATTAAACTAAATTATACAAAAAACAATTCATCGGAGTTTAAAAAAAAATCATATGATTTTCGTGTTTCCATCGCATTAAATGTTGTATCGTCGTTTTGTATCGATTAACCTTTGAAGTTGATATATCGGACCACCGCGCCAACGCAAATGATTATAATTCTCTCGATTAATCACACTAATAAAGCTCTCTACACTAAGCGTACTTTAATAATTACTTAAACAATTCTTTAGTAAACAAGATAATGTTTTACTTTGTTTTTGAACTCAAACATTTTAGCGATTCATGTTTTCACCTGCGCGTTTTAGGCAAATATTAAAACGTCTTTTTTATTTTATTTGATAACCGGAAAACGTATTATCAAATTAAACATTCTCGCCACATTTAGTTTAGACCGTAATTTATGAGCGGCAATAAAAATATTTTTTTAACCTGCGGGACGTCACACGTGAGTGATGCGGTAAGTCGATTTCCAATACAATTTCATTCGGACATCGAATCGATTTGCATGTTGATTAGACGAATAAATGTCAGTAAATTTTCACGCTGTGCCCCCGAGTGTGTGTTTGTGTGATGTAAGCCATGTTTATTAATTGCCTTGAAATATGCATGTCGCTGTTAAACTGTCACGCGAATGGAATTGAGACGTTATAGAACGGACCCGCGCGACATCTGTAGGCCGCGAAACGCACTAATTGCGGCCCTGCAAAGGTGCATCGCCGACAGCCGCGGTTTTATGCAGGTGTAAAATATAATATTTATGGGGTAAAGAAAGAGTTCGTATGCTTGTTAGCGATAATGAGGTGCGCGCGCAGCGATAAATTCGTTCCGCCGCCCGCCGCCCGGGGGCGCGGTTCATTTGCATCTTTATGTATTTCTCGGGTCCTTATTCTTTTATTTCAATATCGGCGGTCGTCGACTCGGGCTGGCGAGAAGCGGTGCGCCGCTCGCCGCGAGATGGCGCTGCGCGGCGGCCGGGTGCGAGTCACGCTGACGCGGCAGGCGGCCGCTCGTTAGGCTGACACGGCGCCCGTCACGTTTTTGACAGTTTTTGACAGAGACATCGATAGTGAGGCGCTTCGTTACCGACGGGGCGGCGGCTTATCGCGTATTTGTTGGTTTTTCGAGTCGATTTACTCTCATAAGCTTATTGTTAGACACGACTTTGTTCTTTTTTCGATACGCCGGTAATGATGCCTTTTAGTTGGCTCTATTCTGTTCTAGGGTACTTCGGAGGTCGATAACTCCGGTGCATTTTGATATTTAACTTTGTTTACTTATACATTCTACAAATAGACCACAATTGACGATTAGAATATCAACACTTCATGTCTACACAACGGTGTAATGTCGTTCGAATATTTCTATGTTATATCACATAAAAGAATTCAGGATTGTGTAATCTTGAAGAGTTTCTTTTCTGGCAACATTCTCACGTAGTTCAAGATATATGAAAGATAACGGTTTCATAAACAGACAATAAACAAGTCGTACACGTGCTGTAATCTCGCTGTACCTCACCGCGTCCGTCATCACGCCTCGTGCGCCAGATGTCGCCGCATCGCGTATTCATGGGCCGATATATCACCTGGAGTCCTCCGAGCCACGCCACTTGACGTGCAATTATAAAGATAATAATGTTTTCAACCGAGAGACGGCGTTTTTATTTCTACACATCCCCCTTTTTTCATACATTTTGATTTATAGGCGATTGTAGACGCATCTAAGCACGTCGCGTCTTATTTGTTTACCTAAAATGTGTAGTATTTTCGAATAGTTTGTAAAAGAAGTGAAAGAGAGTAAAATTAAATTAGTGTATCTTACATTATGCGTTAACAAATGTTGATGTTTTATAAAGGTTATAGGCAAAAGATCCTTTTCCCACGCATCTATTTATAGTTAAAGGCCAGGTGACATCGGGTCCTCGGCGCGTAAACTATTTTGATTAGAATAGAAACGCATACAAAAAGTCGAGAAGTCGAAACATTTCTCGGTATGCGCCAGCGGAGGGTTTTTGCGAAGGACATTCCGCGCGCTCGGATCCAAATCTTAATTCCGAATGTTGTTTTTTTTTCTGACCATAAAGTACGACGAATTTATAGAGGCGATAGCATTGACAATAACGATCCGCTCAGACGAGACAAATGGATGATGACTTCATTATGGTCAACGAATTGATTTGACGATGGACACGAATTTTAAATGATCATTGTTATGTCAATGAGGACTTTGTATGACAACTTTTTCTTTTACTTAATGTGTTTTTATAATGTAATATTTGGTACATTAGCATTTTATTTATACCTTTAAGATTACTATTCAATAAAAAACATACAATACGTATTTGATTATGTTCTTTAGCCACTAAGGTAGTAAGTACAACTACGACGTCACGACTTTTTCACATGTTTAATGCACCTCTCGAGGTAGCGTTTATCAACGCAATCGTATGTAGGTAACGTAATACGAAGCAGATAACATTATCGTAAATATAATTTAACAAAACACCCCACAGAGGGCGCGCTGTCTGCAGCGGTCACTCGACACCGCCGCTGCTTCGCGACACAATCGCATCGCTTTATCAGAATTTACACCCCGCTAATAACGGCCGAGCTAATGCGAGCCTTTGCCACTTTTTTCTTTACCATTTTTTCGAAAAACGAACTCGACTCGTCGAAACGGCGTCCGTCAAGACTCTTTCGCTCTCGCGTAAATCATACGGACGCGAAAGAGACAGGTGCGCCGCCGGCGAACGGGCGATTTGTAAAATCGACTCGAATGGGCGGAGCTTTGAGCGAGATGTCGACATGACGAAACAAAAGAGCGGAAAGGAGATAAAGCCGAGTGCAAGGTGCAGCGCGTGCGAGAGGGACGGATGCGAGAGGTTTTTATTTTTAAACACGGGAAAAGGCTAAGGCGGTGGGAAAGCTGAAGAAAAAGCTGGAAGCGGGAATTGGCCGCCGCTGCCCGCTGCAATAATGTAATGCACCGTTACATTACTTTTTTAATTTTCCTTCTTACTTGCCATTATTTTTATACGCTCGTGTTCAACTTCATTGAAAAGAAGATAGCACTTTCTAAGCTTCAACTTAAGTTAATTTGGGAATGTCAAATTTTAAGTTGGAAGTCTACCAAAAGAAAATGAATAATGTGAAGTTGATTGGTGTTCGTTTCTAGTAGTAATTTTTAAATATGTCCTGATATAATGACATGTAAGTAGGTTATCGTTGCGCCGTGACCGCGCTCCGCCAGCCGCGGCGACGGCTGATAGGAAAATTGCTCAAAAATCAGTGCAATTAAGCAATTTGTTCCGTTTGGAGTTGAATTCAATTGTGCCGGGACGCGCCATCCTCACCGTAACGTATTATTAATGTAATTCGACTAAATTACTGACATTACGAGCATTATCCGTGCTCACCTAGCTGTATCTTCACGACTATCGCCACAACAAGGTAGACGTCACTCTCATGTCAAAGTTGACAAGGTGTGAGAGTATGTAGAGTAAATGACATTAGAATAATAACTGTTAATATCATAATAAAAAATACAATTGAAATATTTTCTTGTTATTACAAGTATAAATAGATAACTCTATTCATGAATAAAATGCTACTTTAAACAATTAAAGCTTTCTTTCTCTTATCTCTCTCTGATTTTTTATCTTAACTAATTAGTATAATTGTTTGTTACAGGTAAGAGCTGCTTATTTATACAGATAGAGAAATATGTACAGGTAAGTAGGACATGTGTTTATCACGAATGTTAAAGTCCAAACTTATACTAAGTACAGTATATTGAATATGAACATTTCAGTGTATTTTAAAACGATCTAATAAGATCATTACCTTAGCAGTCCACTGCACCGCATTCCTAAAGATCTCCAACGCGTGTAATTATTTACGCTAATCGAATTAAATTGGATAATTATCATGCGATCTCAACCCTTACTGCTTCGCAATAAGGGTTATCCCACGCGACCGCAGCGCCACCGCGTCACCCGATACGCGGCGGATGATTGAAACCGATGTCTCGATGCAACCCGAATCCGAACCGATACCATCTCGATATACGAGAACGCATTTATCTCGGAGTTTGTTTGTTCAATCTTAAATGATGTAGCTGCGGCGGGGTGAGGGGGGTGGAGGGGTGGTGCGGAGTAGAGGGATGTTGTTTATATTATACGTGAAATACGCTTGTTTTCGGTTCAAGTTGTAATTGGCTTTTATAAGTATAGAGAAAACAACAGCCTACAAGACTCATACTGACAGACAAGATTAATATTTGTAAAATAACATTAAAAGTATAAATACATCTTTATTTTCATATCTTTAATTAACACACGTAATCCTCTCAATAAAAGATCGTCAGTGTTTTTTTTTAATAAATAATTTTTAAGATGTAGGAGGTAAATTAAACCTGCATGCTCTGACCGACCGCATGCTGTTTCCAGCCGTATACAAAATGTATACATGATTTAAAAAATTTAATAGCCATGTTTTTTGCGGTTTTATTTCGCACCGCAGTTTCAAATAACACAAGTTATAATTACATTTAAATAAAAATCATACATTAATTAACAATCACGATTAAAATTAACAATTACTGATGAGAAATAACATAATTACACGATTTTTGTACTTAAAGAAAAGTATAAGTCAATGAGTTAACCAAATACTCGTATTTGTATCGGAAAGAATCAATATCACAAATGAACTGCATGAAATGCATTTCCTTATCTAAGTATACACAATTCATTTATTCAACGATGAAAAAATGTGTTTTTAAAAAGACCATTTCATGTGCAAATTATCCAAATCGATGTCAAAACTGCATTTAAAAAATCAGCAACATTAAAAGTTCAATTAAAGATTCTTCGTATAAAAAAAGAAAAAAAAACACAAAAACAAAAATCCCGAACCCGTCTGCGGGAGACCTAAAACGATCTTTTAAAAAATGTATTCATAAAATGACATTTGATTCTCTTTGATTCGAATTTACGCGTCCGAGCGCGGGGTCAGTCTTTTTTCCTTTTTTTTCTTATTTATTTCTTTTATTCATCGTATCTTTTTTCTTTCGTCCTCGCTTGAAGGCTTAAATTTCTGATGTGATCTCTCGGACGTCGCATACCGAACATATTTGATGTTATTTCTTATTTATTTTTTTTCCTCCGAGCTTCGTATTATGTGTGATTATTTTTTCCTCGTCCATCTTGTTACCTTGCATCACTCGTATTCGTGGACAGTCCTAAAAAATAAAAACTAAAACATTAAATCCGATTGAAATCAATATTTTAAGTTAATTTGTAATATTAGTTACATTCAGTAGATAATCGCGTCTTCCTTGTCATCCGTGTTATTAAGAAATGGATAATTTAACGCTACCCGCTACGAGATGGCGCCGCATGTGCTGGAGTTATAAGTTGCGGATTTAATATCGCAAACGCAGCTGAGTCCCGCGACCCGCCATATTATTTATTTCCTTTTAATTTACCTTATACGAGCGAGTTATACTAAGTAATACTCGGATATAGTGTTACTTTATTAGAACATTTTTTTAATTATTGTTACTCATTATTCCTTCAACTCTTGTTTGTGATTTACGAGACTGTATGTCTATCACGTATGTTCAGAACTTTAGTCACGCTGCATTTAAATATGTACAACATAGAATTAGTTGTTTATTCATTATGCATAGACTGCCTTTGTAAACAGACAGAGGAGACGAGAGGAAGGAGGAAGCGCTCTGCAAAATTTATTTATTATTTCGCGTCGGCGAACGATGCGCGTCAGTTTACAGTACCGGGACATCATAAAGTGCAAACAATGACGGCGTTTTCCATTACAATATGTTTACCGATCCGTGGCGCGCCGCATTATGTATGTTATCCTGGTAGGACGAGCGGGAGGCGAATTTATGATGCCCTCGCAAATATTTGGCGCCCCAAGTCCAACGCGGCTGACAGTGCAAAGATTGTCCGCGTGTTTGCACAAGCCTATGCTAATTTTTTTCGACCTTGTTAGCACAATTCTTGGTTTTGTCTCATACCTCGACTATTAGATAAACATTGAGGAAGCCAAAAAGTCAAATGAACAACTACTATTGTATAGTTTTTAATTATAACAAAATAACTTTTAAAGGGTTCGTTATGCTTCGATAATGTTGTATTTTAAAAGAGTTAACAAAATTAAGAAAAGTACTTCTTAAGAGAAGAGAGAGAGACTTTACGTTAAATGTGATTTTTAAGCGATTTTCTCTGTATATATCCGTGGGCACAAGGGACAGTACAAAGCTGGTCAGTTGTGCAGCGTCACGTGACGGGTGCAGGCGCGCACAATGCCGGCCCGCGTTATTGTCCAACAGCGCGCGAAATGCCCTGACAAACGATGA
>JAOCNA010000002.1:5635789-5648418 GCA_026546675.1 Papilio helenus
TCCGTTCAGCTGTTTAGGCTACAAACTCTAACAAACATCCATCCATCTAAACTTTCGCATTTATAATATTAGTAAGAAGTAATATTAGTAAGATGTAAGAAGTAAGATTATATCAAATCAAACGTGATTTGTCAGAGCGGAAATGTAAATAAATATTACTGTGCGTGTTTTACAACGTTTGTACTGACATCAACGTGGTAAGGCACGCTTCGATTTGACAACATCCGGAATTGGTTTGCGTAACAAAGAAATCTTATTAGTGTAAAACATTTCTAAAAATGTGCCTCACTTGTGTAAGAAATTACTTAAATTAACTTTCTAATTGGTAAATCGCTTAATACTTTAAACTTTATAAGGGTTCTTAAAATACTGTAACTTTGTTGCATGTCGCAAATGTTTCTTAATTACTTCTGCTTTCCACGTTTGTTAGTTGGAAATCACGTTGCTTGAAACGTTTTAGGAAAAAAAATGGTTTACGGACTATAATTTTACGTGACGTCACAAGCTATTAAGCCGATCTTGCCTCTCTATCACTTGTTTCGTGCTCTCGCTTGCACGCTAAAACATATTGTCTCATGCAATTTTAAAGGGAATAGTCAATGTAATTAAAAAAGTAATTTAAAAAATTAATCAGGGAAATATCAAAACGGATAACAAACACTTCCCATAAGCGCCGCTCACAGGCTGACAGTTGTCAATTTTATAAAAAACTAGCTTTCGCCCGCGACTTCGTCCGCGTGGAATTAAAAAAATCAGAAGGCTAAGACTCTAATCTACCTCATCACCAATTTTCAGCCATATTGGTAAAGTTTTTTTTTCTGTCGAACGGAATAAATAGTATCCTATGTCCTTCTCCTGACTCTAAGCTACCTCCTCACCTATTTTCAGCCATATCGGTAAAGCCGTTCTTGAGTTATAAATAATGTAACTAACACAACTTTCTTTTGTATATGTAGATGCGAAAGTTTAGATGGATGGATGTTTGTTAGAGTTTGTAGCCTAAACGGCTGAACGGATTTCGCTGAAATTTGTATAGATGTAGAGGATATTCTGGAAGAACACAAAGGCTGC
Organism: Papilio helenus; assembly: GCA_026546675.1. Lineage (NCBI taxonomy): Eukaryota > Metazoa > Arthropoda > Insecta > Lepidoptera > Papilionidae > Papilio > Papilio helenus. The sequence continues at coordinate 5,636,861 of JAOCNA010000002.1, forward strand.
TTTTTTAAAATCCCACGCGTACGGAATCGCGAGCGGAAGCTAGTATAAAATATTTAACAAGTATCTTGGATCAGAAAATTTACATATACTAGTCTTGTGAGGGAAAGCCTATACAGACCTTTGACGGGGCTAGTTTGAAGCACACTTACTTTCAAAGAAATCTTACCTGGCACTTCAAATCGGCTGGAACCACTTCGAGAATCGATAGCGGAATCTTGAGATTGCAAATCAAAGTCGGAATCTTCTAGAAGAAAATTATTTAGCATTAAAACGTATACAATGTGCTGAATCTATATCTGAAGTTTGTGTTACTAAAACCATTCGAATATACGTTTTTTATTAACTTTTTTTCTATTCGTATTCGTTTTGTTTTAAATACCTGTAGATTCATCATCGCTGGAAATATCCATCGATATTGGTAGAATGTAATCTTTTGACACTTCAAACGCCTTACGCAATGGTTCTTGTATTTTAGGATAATATTTAACCAAATTGAAAAATGTTTGACTCGGCAACACCAACAAGTCTAAGCTCCTACTTGCGTAAATAGCCACTTCAGAACAAGATGTGGATTGCTATAACAATATTATAATTTAAATTTTAAACAAATTCGCGTACAATAACAAGAGACTTATACAATGACGTCACAACGGTGCAGTGTATAAAATGTTAGTTTGTTAAAAAAATAAACGAGCACAGCTATAGTTTTATGTCATATTTAGCAACGTCTTTATATTTACCCCTGTGAAATTTCCAAACATACCACCTGGTCCCATGCAAGTAATCATTTCATTGTATGTACTTAACACATCAACCTGAAAAATAACCGATACAAGAAGCTTAGACAATTTGAATTAAAAACATGCTACAACAAAAATCAAATACTATAATATCAGCATGTAAAAGAAAGAAGATATTAAAATCCATACCTTTCCTCTGTAAATAATAAAGATATCATTCTGAACATCTTTGCATTGTATCACAGTATCGCCTTTAAGGAAGTACATTTCATGTAAATGTTGAGTAATGACTCTGATAAAAGATCGCTCGACTCTACCGAACAGAGGCACCTCTCTCAATGCTCTCTCGTACATGAACACTAACGTGTCCTCCATTAATGCAGAGTTAAGTCCACGACATATTTGCTATTAAATTTACAAAAAGACTTAAGGATCAAGGTAGTTACGTCCGAAATAAGGGGAAAAACATTCTCATATCTTATTTAAACATTAACCTGTGCGTTACTGCCGTTGGTTCTTTTCCAAACGTATTCGAAATATTTTAGTGTTTTCATAGTAATTGTCGGGTCTACATTTTGCTGGTAAAGAAAATCGGCTAAGTCGCTTGTTTGTTCCTGAAAAGTTTTGTTACAGTACATTTAAATAATTACCATATAGAAAAATTCTTATCAAAAATATAAAAAAGGTTACGTGTTATACATAAAAGTAAGGTGGACTTTATTTATGTACTTACTGTGTGTTCTAGCAATGCATGGGATGCAGTTGATTGTGTGGATGCTATATATCCAAACATAAATGCGAAGTACAGAGCTCCACTTATTTGTAGTATCATAGTTAACCAAACGTCCGCTTTATTCGATAGCACAATTGGTGTGCATCCGCAACCTGTTTTAGAGATTCCATAAAAAAATGTAAATTATAGACATGGTCTTCTAGTCACTAAGACTCATATTAATAAATAGATTTTATTCGCGACGTCGTCCGCGCGGAATTAAGAAAAAAACGTAATAATAGCCTATGTTACTCAGTGATAGTGACAAAAGAACGTTTAAAATAGTTCCAGTAGTTTTTGAGTTTATTAATTACAATAAGATTTTTTTTCCTCCTTATAATAGTGTATAGATAAACTTTTAGTAGTATAGTAGTAGTAAAAATAAATTATTTACCAACAAATAATTCGAACACCCAATAAAAGGTATGAATGTATTCCGTTATTGCATCTGTAAAGAAAACCATCAAATCATTTCCTTAATATGATATAAACAATTATTTATTTATTTATAATAGGAAGCCAACGTATTATCTTGTTAAAAACTTTGTACTAATACAGAAGTATGTCTTATTCTATACTTACATTTAATCTCATATGTATTTCCAGAAATAACGAAGGTTCTCGAACAATTCACTAATACGTAATACGAGTCTGGAGGTAGGAAAGGCTGACAGGAACTGATGAATATAAACGAGGTAGCAGAGTTGACCACAGTCGCGACAAGAGGCAAGAATTTAAATAAAACAACTGCTTGATTTATTCTCATTATATCATTTTCCCAATACGAAAATGCACCTAATATTCGTGTTACCTAAGGAAAACAAAAAACTTTCGTAATGTGTGCATGATCAGAGGGTTAGCACGAAAATTTGCAACAGAGTATTCGTACTAACATTGACAGTTTGTATAAGAATTGTACAGCGCCCCTATCGGATGGGAAGTACATTAATAATCTCATGTAAATTCGGTCGATGACGTTATGAATACTTTCTCTCAAATTTTCATGCTAGGCCTCTTGAACGCAGTAACCATCAAACGATGTGAGGGGCAGTATGTCACTCACCAGTAATATTCTATTCAATCTATAGAGATCCGTATCGGAATGTTCATTTATTATATTTGACTGAAAATTAAAGACGGGTAAAAAAACAATAACATTTTTGATGTGGTTATTAGAAGATGTCTTACCAATTGTTCGAAGGGAAATATACTTATAATATCCAAGACGAAAGCATGCTTCAAATACCGTGTTACCGTCAACAAAGGATGTGTTACTAACAAGTAATGTTCGTCATAGTACGCAACGTAGGCCATTACAATTATATCGATGTACAAAAACATATCTGACCAGATGTAGCTGTTACCATATTTATGTTGTTTCGTCTAAAAAACAGATTTAATAAAAATAATTGCATACAAAATTCCAAAAAATATTATAAACAATCGAATAACACTTACAGAAATGTTATAAGGCACGACTAAAATATAGTAGATGGCTACTATCAGTCGTAAACTGCACCAAAACTTTAGAAAGATCCCGTGCGGTGTGATACATATTGGTAGAAATATGTATCGAATTAAACTGCAAAAATAAACGATCCATTTGTAATAAATACGTCAAGAATTTATATAAAAACCAGAATTTTTTAAATAAGATTAAATATCCTATGATATTTAGTGATAATGCAACATTGTAATGTAAAAAAATGAAATCGTAAACATTTTATGTACATTTGTGACAAGCGCGTAAACGGATCTTTTCTATTATTGTTATTAGTGTATATGTAAATATACCTCATAACGCCTAATTGTTCGAAAGCTTTTAAATAATGCGTCTTCTCTTCTCGATCATTTATCACAATGAAACTCTCCTTGATTTCTTGCTGTAACACAAATAAATTTATAGATTGTTAAACCTATTTTTTTCTACTCAACTACCTGAAAATAGTGGTCGGGAGTTGAAATCCCTCACGAATTGGATTTTTTCTTTTGTAAGTACTTGAAAATAATTTTATAAGCATATTGTACAAGCAATAAAAGAACAGTATTGAAAAAGTAACTGCAGTTGGTTTTCTCTTATTACAGAAAACATAATTTCTTTCTCTCTTTGAAAAAACAAAGATAGCAAAGTATTTTGTACAGATGTTTTGACAGTGCAAATCTAAGATTAATGTTACAGTTCACATGTTCTCTAATGTTATGTCTTGATTTTGTGTCCATTCTGTTTTTAATTTTTATTAATAGTCGTATATTCAAAAAAAACTTACAGCGATTCTGTTTGTTTTAGCATCAAGTCTACCAGTTAACGGTTTGGCATTTTCAAAGGATTTAGCTTGTTCACAAATTTCAGGATCATGTAGAACCTATAATAAAAAGTTAACTCGTAAATCCTTTACATTAATGACAACAATTTCTCTGTTAATGTAATACTCTGTACCGTCATAACAATGTGACTGATGTCAGGAAATATACTCCAGCACTGCACCAACGTGCGGTAGTCGAGGTGCAACAAAATGCAATTAGTTGATGTAACCACAGTATACACCTGCACAAATAGTGTTCAATTAAAAATATAGTTAGTACTTTGTAAAGAATGTAACATAAAGTTTAGCAAGTACCATCTATAAACGACTGAACGTGTACTTCCAATGACGAGTAGCTTTTTTTTATCAGACAGATAGTAAGTATTTATTAAAATACTAGCTGTAGCCCGCGACTTCCTCCACGCAATGTTAAGATAAAAAAGAAGCCTATAATATGCGCGTCTATGTCAGCTACCCTTCAGTGAAAGTCCGCTCGATAACAACCCAGCTGTTTCGGAGATTACCCAGAACAAACGCGGCTTGCGGACAGACAGACAGACAAAAAATATTTAAATGCAATTTTCATTATCAGCAACGCAAATACATCATCTTCTCGAAATCTGTAATTTTTCTTTTCGTATTACAAACAGGCACCCCAATTTTATTATAGGTATAGATTAAGGTAGATGCTGATAAGCACTTACTTTTGGTAGTCCATAGAGCATCTCAAATACACCGAATTTACTTCCAGGCTCACCGTTGTTCACTGTCACGCCTTTGTAGCTAATCACTTTGCAATGACCCTAATAAGAAAATTAGATTAGTTACAGAAACCTTGAATTGTTTCATTTTTTAACCCTTATCTTGGCAAGATTGCTTTTGTTTGTATATTTTTATACAGTTGTATAAATAGTATGCAATAAAAATGAACATTTATATGAGGTTTAATAATACAAAACTCACTTTGGATAAAATGTACATATCTCTACCAATATCTCCTGCATGTTGTACGATTTCATTATCAGGAAGCACAATTGTTTTGATGTTCGCTGCTACTGTTTGTAGGAAATCATGACTGGATTCCTGGAAATTATTTAGAAGATAAGAAAGTGATTATGCTACGGAACTCACGAACATGTAGACATACGTATCATATCGACTAATATACGGCTTTATACTGTATATTTAATCGATACATATAATAAAATTGGCGTGTCTGTTGTAATATCAAAAGAAAAACCGCGTTTGTTCTGGGTAATTTGCTCGGACGGACTTTCACTGAAGGGTAGCTGACATAGACGGGCATATTTTAGGCTACTTTTTTATCTTAATTTTGCGTGGAAGAAGTCGCGGGCAACAGCTAGTTTATAAATAGTCTCGTTGTGTTAATTTGTTTTAAGGTTATATTAGAATTTTATAACATACTTGAAACAATGTGCAGCACAGCAATGTATCCACCATTTCTACAGATAATATTTCTTGTTGTAAATTCGGAGATATGTCTTTGAAAATTTCATCCGAAGACACAGCGTTATTGTAATACCTAAAATTAAAAAAAAATCCTTCTGAATAGAAAATAACTTCGAAGTGTAAAATTACTGTAAAGTGTAAAATATACTACCATTGCACACAAAAGAACTTTTTCACCCGAGCTTTAATTTTACTGCTAACGTGATTAACTGTTAGAAAATAAAATAATTCACGCATTGATTCCTGTAAAAATATACACTCAATTAGATTTTGTAACCGTCGGCTTCTATGGCGATATCTGAACAAAAGCAAGAGGCGCAAAAAAAGAGGTGACAATACGTTTCTGTACAGATATTTTATCAGTGGAAACCAAAAGTAATAAAAATCTAAAATTGTAATTCTTACCTTGAATTTTAATTTTCGTTGTGTAAGAAGTAAATAAATGCTACAAACTTTGGCAATGTAAAAACAACCCAAGTACGATCCAGCGATTAGCAAAAAAGTTACCTGAAAAATTAGTAAAATTCGCTTACTTTTATTGTATTTATTTTTGACAAGAATTGAAATTATAATTATTGAAATTTAATGTCGACTTTTTTCACTTTTCTTATTTTTGTTTCTCCGATTTCAAAGGATAACGAATTACTGCATTCCCTTTCATACTCAATTTTACCTTTGTATTGTAAAATTTTAAAATCAATTTTTACGTACAAATAAGAGATCTCTTATCCCTGGCGCTAAGTCCGAAGTTCCACTGCCTGTGAAAATTGATGTCCCAAAGTCGAGCGCGGTTACTATAGGCTTTTCGTGCTTGGCGTCGTTTGTGACGAAGATTTTAGTCTCCCAGTAGATTAACTGAGACATCCATGACCTCTGAACAAAGTTTGGATAAATAGTGTTAGAAGAAATGAAAAAAAAAATACATTAAGTGTACTCACATCTATACACAACTTCTTGGGACAAGCGATGAGGTAGAGCAGACATCCTGACCAATAACAGGAGATTGTTATTAGTAGAGCATACTTTAATAAGCAGATTAACTGTAAAGAATGATAATTACTATTACTTATCAAAATATTGAAACGTATGCATTAAAAAAAACTAAAACATTAAACTGTACAGTTTACGTGTTTGTAAACTACGTAACTACGTGTATACATCATGGATGAAAAATTGCTATAATCTCAGTTCACTATTAAAACAAAACAACCTTTACCAATCCATAACAAATAGAGTTTTCGTATCCTATCAAAGTTTGTTAGGTAAATTATTTTGTAATAAACTATCTTACCCTGACGCTAACATTGAAATTATTTTCCCATTTGGAGAGGTAGCTCCAAATATGCCAAATTTGAAGAATAGGTAGCATCACCACTAACTGACTTAAAATTGATTCCCTATTAGGATCAAGAGTATCTGTAAATATATGCAAAGGAAATAGTGACAAAACATCCAAGTAAAATCCTATAGTTGCCATCTTTACTTCGGCTATGTCCTTCACTGTGTCTTTGATCGTATTCTGAAAAGATGAAATCATTCTATACAGATATTATTTAAAAGTACACTTTATAAATATATAGTGATTGCAATAGTAATGGATGTATGTCCATGAAAGGCCCCACGAGTACAAAAAAATTGAGCGAAGTAAAGATCTTAACTTGATAAAGAAATGGGTTCGCCGTAATTAGCACAATTTTAAAACTCCAGAAGTCAAAAATTCAATATTATTTAAACAATCCAATGAAGCATACCTTATCAACAACAGCTGTAGTAAGCTGTATGTAAATATTTAATAATAAACCAGTAAACACAACTGTACTCATCACTTTTTCCCAATTTTTCTCTTTAGTCCGAATCGCTATGAAAGGTGACATTATGCACACATATATGATCATACAAAAATGAGCTATATCAAACATTAAAGTCTGAAAATTAAAATTAAAACGTAATTATCACATTTTTATCACAATAATAAAAATATTAAACTTTGTTGTTGACGTACAAAATCAGTATTAGGTTCAAGGATCCATGGAAATTTTGATTTAAGGCAAATTGTTGGTTCGTCCATTGTGGTTACGTTTTCAGAAATTTGATAAAGTTCCAAGTACTCCGTTGTGAATTTTCTTTGTCGTTCGTTATTTTCATCTACAAATAGCACGTATTAAATTAAATTGAATTCTGAAAATCGCTATCCGATTGTATAGTAAATATTATTTTTCTATCACTCAAACTAGAAAATGTTATTTACCTCTGTAATATAAATGTGAATCATCAACAAATGTTGCATCTTCTTCTTCTAGACCTGATAAATGCTCTTTGAATACCTTCATAGGTCGGTAGCGTGTTCTAATAAGTCTTGAATCACCCTTATCATACTTTGTTATGGCTTCCTAAAATGAATTTTAGTACATACACGATAGAGTGATGAATACGTAGTTTATTTATATTATTTTAATAATTGGACTTGACGCATTTTCATTTATTTTGAAAAATGTATAGCAAAATATTGTAAAAATGATTTAGCTTCTTGTAAGGTAGTATGACAAATTAGAGTTAAAACTTTTTATATTTTATAGGCACTTAATATTTAAAATAAAATTACTTGTCTCCGTCTTGAGCTTGAAAGTCGACTTTCAACTTTGTTTCTTATTTCTTTGAGTTTAACTGGATTTTCGTTCATTGTTCTTAAAAATTCCGTTCGACGTAGAACCTGTTTAATCAAAATGTTTAATAATTTTCTTAGAGACGTCCCTTGATTTACAAAAGCGTAATGTAATTTAGTAATTTATTTACCTGTAATTCTACATAAGTCGCAGCTTTTATAGTTACTTTCGCAGGAATAGAATAGAATAAACATATCTCTCCTAGAACCTGAAAAAATCCAAATTAAAAACATTAACAAAGCTAACAATAAAATATAAAAAATGAATTATTAACCTTATTTCCACTCTCACAGTCGTGAAATTGCCACTAATGCATCGTTTAGTGTACATTTAGTACATTTACACTAAGGGATTCCTTAAGTACCCACTTAACTATCACACAAAATGAGTACGGCAGTTGATTTACTAACGGTTCCTTCTTTAAAAGCGATCATAGGACTTTCATCATCTTCGTCAGAAAGTAACTCCAAGACTCCCTTTTTAATCCATATCATTCCCCCTTTCACTACGCCTTGGCACCAGATTTGTTGACCACTTAGATATATCTCGTGTCTCATTAGTAAGGAAACTTGACGCATGAATGCTTCATCTAGAAATAAAACATTGACAATTATCTTCAAAATTAAATCTAAGCATTTTTAAAATTCACTAATACATAATGTTATCCGGGAATGATAATATTTTTATTGATAAAATAATTTTTAAATCGGTTCAGTAATTTTAAGGCTACCGAACCTTTCTTTTTCGGAGCGTTTAAGTGCAATTTGACACCCTCGAAGTTAATTGTTGAAATATTACTGAGAACATGAATACTAAATCACTTTCCGTTCTCAGTATAAGTTTATATAAATGTAGCCTTACCACAATCTCTAAACAGCATTGTATCATGGAAATGGCCAACGTTAATATCAAATATAAGTTCCATTTGTAAGGAAGTCGGTAACTGGCGAAAGTAATTCGAGCTCAGAACACCGTCTTTCATTTTCCATAGCTGAGTCTTGTATCTTTCAGTCTGTTCAGTTAGGGCAGTTGAGGCTCCGCGCAATTTTAAATAATTAATCATATGGTGATACTGTAAAAATAAATGTTTATTAGGAAGGTAAAGTTACGGTGAATTAATATTACCAACAACTCGTATTTTTGAAAAAAACAGAGATTAGCAATAGTGTCTGTACTTTATCGGCATGCTGTATAAAAAAGGGAAAAAACTACTAAGGTTTTCTCCTTACTTTTAGAGGTAAATTCAATTATGCTTTTTTTAATGAATTAAAGCGTTTTACTCACTCTATCTACGAATGTAAACCATCGTCGTTGTTTCAGAACCATTTCCCATGTCAGATTTCCAATGAATTGATAACGCAGGAAAACGCAACCGAAAAGCATTAAAAATGATGTAAGCAATTTTTCACCTGCACTCTGCAAATATATTATTACTGTAAAACTACTCATATTACCATTACAAAGTTTTTATTTTATTTTATCTTAATAAAATAAGACTTTATCAATTCGGTGTTTTAAAAAGTGGTGTAGACTTATCTACTGGTGTAAAAAACTAGTTTACCCTTACCAAAGGAAAAGAGTCGCCAAAAATGACATTAAATAATCTACAAGTGCAATAATACCAGCAAGGCCCGTAACTGAAACAAACAACATTATTAAAACGTTACATTGAGTTATTTTTTTGGTAGCGCAAGCAATGGACCACAGGTCCCGGGTTCAAGTTCTTTGATGGGGTAAAGTGGCTACGACATCTCGGTTTTGCCACGTTATGTACCTTAATACTATGTTATGATTATGCTGTTCTATATTTAGTAATACTAACCTATTAAATTGCAATTTTTTTCTATTAACATGTTCGGGATAGCCGAGCTTATGCCATTCCTTCATATCTGATCGTGTGGCGTGCATCGAGTACCAGAGGCACGTGCTGACGTGCGATAACAAGATCACTGATAGAACATGCTCCATGATGTATAATTTCATACGAAAGCTTCTCATCTAACACATTATTTTATATTTATATTTTAAAGTAAATAAAACATTAAAAATAAAATTTTGTCCAAGAAAAAAACTACACAAATTTATTATTTGTTGGCGTAGTCTATGCCCACGACGAACACCGAGCATTGATAGGGCGGCCATCTTGTGAAACTAACAATTCGATTTGAGTCGCGATATGGTCACGGCCACGTGCTCGGTGGACGTCTATTCAATATCTTAATCGAAATATATCGTAACGATCTGTAATTATTTAGTTTAAATACTGATTGTTATTTTGAGGATTACAAGTACACCAACTATTAAGACGATTATTTTCTTGAAATACCTGAGTTCCACGCCTACAAGTAAATGTCACAAATTACCCAAAAAAACGTAAGATACTTACACTTACAGTTTCTTTGATATTTGTAAACAAAATATACATTCTATAAATTCTGCCAACACCTAACCAACTACCGACTGCTGCTAAATGTGTATAATTTGGGTTGTTTTTAACTGGAAATAACATCAAACATAAGTTAACTTAGTTACTTATCTGAGCTCCCAGAGTCAGTTAATTGTCACTAATAATGTTCCTTAGTTCAGATTTTTCATATTAAACTGCACTTAGGAAGTCTGTAAGTGATTATTGTCACTGCAGCAGATATTTGTATATAAGTTTCTTTTACTTACAAATAATAGACAATGGCGCTAAAGATATGACGTCATAAAATAGCAAGACGTAGTTTCTTTTATATACTCTCATATGCAGTCTTACTAAAGGCCAAAAGGTGTGAAGCAAATGCAAGGTGACGTCAACCATAAACAAAACTTCAGCTATAATAAGTGATGCGTCCAATATCAACCATGACCTCTTCATATAATAAACAAGTAATAGATGAATGATAAATTTATAGATAATCAGCACCAGCGTAATTATCTGTAAATGATATTTTATTGTTATTAATCGTGTGACATGACACTTAGATCCATACAAATGTAAGAAACAGATAACAGATTGTATGGAAAAAACTCCATCTTAGTGATTGGTACATAAATTTTTCATAAATATTGCGAAGTATTTATTCATTGTTGTGAAAATTCATGCGGACGAAACCGCACGGGAACAGCTAGTATAGATATAAAAGAGGTCATTACCTGCCATGACAATTTCCAAGGAAGGTCAAGCATAAACCTTGTTATGACTCCGATGCGGCCATTCCAGAAAAACTTACCCTTAAACCTGTTTAGTTTTGTTTTGGTTTGATGTAAACTCATATGACTTATTGCCGTATTTGCATTTAAAGAAATTGTCCTGAAGAAAAACTTACGCAGTAACATGCATCCATTTTATCTAAGAATGTTTGTTTTAAGATCACATCACTAGGATTTTATTCAATAAAATTCTCACCCGGTTCCGATAGTTCCTAGAGAAGGTTCGCTAAAGCTTTTCTGCATAATGCCTGAAATAATAATTATTTAATTTGTAGACATATTAATGGCCGTCTTAACCTACCAGATTCTACATACTATATTCAAGTTGGTTCGTTTGGGTTTGTTGTCCATGCCTACAATAAATGTACAATTAGAGACAAAATCTTTAAGGAAAATTTTACATTAGGACCAAGTG
>JAOCNA010000002.1:5710409-5720815 GCA_026546675.1 Papilio helenus
TCCCACCACTGGCTGATAGAGGCTCAGATAGCTTAAAAATGACGTCACTGTCAGATAAGGGAACAAAATCCGATATTCCCATCGCATATTTTACACGTTAAATTGTTATCAGACAATTTTTAATTTGGTGGGACAGGCCCTTAGTCACCTTTTTATTAAATCATAGTTTATTGAAGAAAAAAAAATATCTTTCGAAAACACGATAATAGACATAACTGTTAATGAATTTACACTCAGCATGTGGTGATAATATTAAAACAGATTCTCTTTGACAAAACGGCGATAACATATATTGTATATGTTTCAGCAATGGAAACTCACCGGAAGTATCGCGTGCAACATTGCGAACAATTGAGGTATGTACAGTAGATAGAGGCTCTTCAATCTTACGCCTACCCACGCGTAACATGATACGTGCTTACCCGAACACGGAATAGCTTTTAAGTACATAAAGGAGATTCGTGTTATCTAACCATCATTAATGACACTGGCCTCAGTGCCACGATGTTAAGTTAAATCTATAAATATTAAATAAGACTTACAAAGGTACATTTGATAATCTATACATGTAATAAAATTGGAGTGTCTGTTTGTAATATCAAAAGAAAAAAATCACATTTCGAGAAGATGATGTATTTGCGTTGCTTATAAACGAAAATCGCATTTAAAAATTTACTGTCTGTCCGCTGCGTTTGTTCCGGGTCTTCCCCGAAACAACTGAGCCGATTTCGACCGGACTTTCACTGAAGGGTAGCTGACATAGACGGGCATATTATAGGCTACTTATTTAAATTAACAATGCGTCGACGATGTCTCGGGCAACAGCTAGTTTTACATATTAATGTTATAAATTCGAAAGTTTGAATGGATGGATGTTTGGGTGAATCCCTAAATTGGATTTAGATGATATAGACCATAGTCTACAATTAACCATCTGAAAAATACTAATTATTTTTTATTTCAAATTCGACGGAGTCGGGGATAAAAGGTAATCCCACAATTTATTTATCGTAATTATAAAATGTTTAAATATTTAAAATTCACAATAGTATTCTATATAAAATAATAGTTCGTTTTTTAAACTTAACATGGCTTGGGATTCGCATGTCATTTGTTTTGACATTAGAAAAATTAAAGCCAAAAGCTATTTAAATAAAAGTCGATTAATTCATTGTAAACCATTTCTAATTACTCACAAGAGTTTGCAACGGGAGTTTTGAATCTGTCGCATTTAATTCTAACAAAAAAAAAACTCTCTCGGCAATTAGTTAAAGTGCTGTCCTACTTATACTATAAGAACAAAAAAATCTTAAAACGTGTTCCATGATTTATGCAGTGAGACTTTTTCATGGCAGTCTCAATGCTGGACAGTCACCTACATACATTAACTAAAGTTCAAAATGTAAAGACACGTACGATAAACATACATTTTATTACAAAAATGCTGGTTTCATTACAACATAATTGAATCCATCGCACTTATTCATATTATTGTTATAGAAAATCCTTACAATTTCGTAGTTTTATTGTGCATTGAAGTTTATTATCGTCTTTTCCTTAGAACGTGTGCACACCAAAAACTAAACTATCGCACAACTGTTTAGTCTCGCGTTGATTCCTATGAGCTTATATGGAAGTTCACATACTATCTACTCGATTTTTAATTGTGCAACTTAACAATTGAATTGGTTGCAAAACAATATACAATCGCACAACAGTTGTACGATAGTTTAGTCAAGATATCATTGTAAATTAAATTCTAAATAAACCTTTGAGTCGCTCATCACCATGCGTGTAACGTTTGTTTTTAATTTACATCATCAGCTATGATGACGTCATAAAACGCTCATAATGTTATCGCTGTGCCTAAACTCACTTTTGCTTATCTTAACGCGTTGTACATAACGTGGCAGGGTTCCATGGTATATGTAACCAAAATTACCACAAGTTAGACTACGAAAATTTCGAACTTGGTGCTGATTTTTTGGTCACAGCATTAGAAAATAATAATTTTACCTTTTACCATCATAATTATATGAAGCATCGTAATTTACTTTTGTTGTTAAATGGTTTAGTTTTTAATTACTTTTTAATCGAAACAATTGACAAACTTTATCGTTTATACTTTTCTTTATTTGGTTATTCTTTTAGAACTATAAATTGATGGAAATGTCACACCCAATACATTCAGTAAATCTCACGTTTACTTCATTATTATAAACAATTTAACTTTACAATACCTCTTTATAAATTTATCTTGAGCATTTGACGACAACGTTCGCGACGAAGAGGTTAAATAGAAACGTGACGGTACTGAGTAACAAGCTACTTCAGCGTCCCGCGCTCTGTCTTAACAAATTGAATTATTTTAAACAGCAAATATAAATAATGTAAATACACTATTAATTTGAATTAATAATGTATTTTTAAACTCGAGTTAAACTTTGAATATCGGTCATCGCTCGTAGCGTTAATAAAAATTAATTATCAAATTCAATTATTTCGTAATTGTATAATTAAGAGTAATATATTATTTTTAACCATAAAATGAATACGTATTTAGTTGCGAAGTAAGACTTTAATTTCGCAAGCTATAGTATTAATTACGCAAAATAAAATAAAGCGAGAAAAGTAAAGAATAAATAATAGCACTCGTTTGAACTAGAAACCGTATAAGGCGAGAAAACTACAGTTATTTTGTTTCATTCTCGTATAAGCGTATATTAAAAAAGACATTATAAAATAAAATTTAGGTTTCGTGTTTATATGTATAGAGCTTGTAATGGCAACACTAACCACTTACAATGTGTACGCTTTTTATCTACGTTTGGATATTTTTTCAGTGTCAAAGAGTTATAGTTCCAGTTTTGTTAACTCAAATAATAATTTTTCATTGATCCAAAACAATTTTGCACAAAACCAGTGGGACTCTGTCTCCTGAACTAAGTAATACGTGTGTTTCAGGAGGCAAAATGACAAAAGTTATTGTTAGTAGTAACGGTGCAAAATTAAAATATTAATTCTAATCAGTTGACGTTTAAATCTATTGTAATATAATATCGCTAGAATTATCCTTTAACGAATTATACATTGACGCATTAAGTAAATTGCGCGCACTAAATTGTGAATGTTCCGGAACGTTCGGCACCGGAAGTGGGCCGTGCAGCCGCACATTAATTTGCATAGCACCGGACAGATCCACTTTCCGTATCTAGTATGTCCTTCTCTGCATTATACAACTAACGTAAGATAAATGCTTTAAATCGAAAACCGCAAGTAATAGATAAAAAATAATTAATCATTCCTAAGTAATCAAATAGATTTTTTTCTATAAATTGCAAGCTTTTCCGTGTACTTTAATGGTTTAAGTTACGATTAAAAATTTCTTAAGCTATTATATAGATCAGTTAAATTTGGTTTAAAAAAGTGTTAGTAAATATTATCTATTCTCCCTGAACTCCTCCACTTCACTATGAAAATAACTTACAAAACGTGTAGTCATTTTGTGAGTAAAGAAGTTCAGTAAAAATAAACCCCAATAATTTCCGTTCGGCTTATTTATAAACAGTCACGTCATCATCACAATCTCGAGTCTTCTAAAGATTTATTTTCTTCACAAAATATCTAAAGCCATTGAAATAAATAGAAGTTTTATTCTTTTAGGTTCGGTTGGTAGTATAATAATTTTATTCTTTTAGGTTAGGTTGGAAGAACTTTAACGTAAAACAAAAAGTGAAATGTAAAAACATTACTAAACATTTAATCGGAATCCAAAAATCTGCTAAATATGTCAAAAAGACCACGTCTGTTATTAATTGAATTTAAATTTTCAAGCTGTCTAAAATTATTATACTCCGTAACCTTTCCCATCAAGTCAAAATCATCACAAGTATGGCCGCAACGGAAACAGCCCCAAGGCAGTGACACTTCCACCCTTTGCATTCAGAATACGACCATTGTCATTTAGTTCCCACTCGCACGGCGCAACCCTCTTTGTTTTGTCCTCGCACAGGATTACAGCAAACAATACCTAAATAAACACCTATGTTTATTTACTTGTGTCTAACACGACCTCTGAATTCATCTTAGAAAACTGTCATCTTTTCAAACTTCTATATTTTAAACTTCGTGAACAGAAAACAGTTTAAAAAGAAAAAAAAAGCAAAGAAAAACTACCAATATAGTTTCATCTTTACAAATTTCCGAAACACGTTAATTAGTGCATAAATTCGTTCGAAATGCAATTTGGCAAGTCTTAATGAATTGCCGGGGAAAATTACAAATTGGCGGCGAACATGAATTGTCGGTGACATATTTGTTCAATTCCTAACTGTTGGTTGTAGTTTATATTAGAGATAGATTTCTGATCTTGAATGTTAAACAATGCATTCAATATCAGTTAATTTAGCGTGAGAACGCTAGTCGTGTTACGGATTAAACGGGATGGAAGTTCCGAACTATCGAATTACAATAAACCTGATTAACAGCTCAAGAACTTACATTGAAACTATAAATAGATGTCACTAAAGGGGACTAATCTCCTAAAGGAGCTCAAGTGTTAATTTCTCGATATCCATACACCAAGATATAAATGTTACTAAATGATTTTGAGCTAAGTGTAATGAATTCGTACATAAATAGACCCTTTAATGTGGCTGTATATTCAAAATGAATGCAACAGGATACGTCACGTACAAAAGGCAGACGGAGGCAAAGTGGTTGCAGAGGAAATGAAAATTGTCTGAAGGCAGGCGAGAGGCGAGACGACATTTCCGCGCCCGGCCTTTGCCAGATAGCGCACAACGCGCTGTTATCGCTTTCAGCTTTAACGATACTTATCTCTATGTTATGAGTATTTGTGATGCAAAAGCCTCCCTTTGTTTACTCTTTATGGTACTGTACTTGTACGTGTAAAATGTTTTTATGATGTTTCATCTAGCTTAGTTTAGTTTAATTTGTTTTTTTTTTTTAGAAAGTAGTGTCAAAATGTTTCAGTGTATTATCGATGGTCAATATAAATATTTAAATTTAGTTTCATTCTAATTAAAATAATCAGAATGCATTTAGCCATTTTTTGTAAGATAAAATGCATTCTCTATTTTAATTTAAAACCTGCAACTTATACTGTAATTTACCAAAAAAAGACAAAGAGAAACCTTGTACAAAAGCAAAAAAAATGGTAACATTTCGTGCTATATTTTCGTGTGCCAAAAGCTGCCGTTCCCTGGAAGAGAGATTACAGATTTATGGAGATGTAATGAGTTAGCCTGCGTTCTAATGAGGATCATCCTCTTTTGTCGTCGCCGGATGAATTTTAAATTGCAGCCGCGCCAAAAAGCACAGTACTTATAGATGTGTATACAACATTCTGATTAGCTTTTAAATGGCTTCGCAAACTCAGTAATCATTGGACTAAAGAGAAACAGTGTAATCTCAAGAACGGCAAATCGTCTTTTTTGTATTTTAATTCCATTTTCATTTTCATTATGACTTTATATTTTTATTTATTAATGTTGAACAACCGATTAATGTATTTTTAAATATAAATGTTATAAATAAGTGTACGAAGAATAAATATTTCCTGTTTATTTATTTTACTTTACTATTGTACCATGTTCAGTTATGGAATTTGAATTGGAATTCAAAAACTTATAAAAACAACATAGGTTATAGTTAGAAGATACTAATTGGTTATCTATAACAAAATAAAACGTAACAGTAGTATCGTTTCATATTTGATTCGAGGCGCAGAACGAAGCCGTCCGCGCTCGGTATCGAGTGACCTTTCATTAGCTTTTCAAAAGCAGCTTACGAGCAGCCAGTGATAATGGAAAACGGATTAAACTGGATATTCTAGTGCCTAGCCTGCTATTTTCTACTACTACAACAATAAAGTGCAAAGCGGTTCGGGAAATAAATATTTTAGAAAGAAATAAAACATCTTAAATAATTCCCTTGCTATAGTTAACATATGGAATGTCCACTAAAGGTTGTCCTTAGTGACTACGAAATGACTTTAGGACGATGGTCAAGGTCCCGGCAGTGCTTATTTATTAAGATTTTCCTAATATTTTCTAAAAGAAAACATATTTTCAGCTGTCTATCCTTGACTATTACACACTAAGCTAGTTAATAGCTTGCATCTCGTGTCGGATCTCCTCCGTCGGCAAACTTGCCACTTTTATTCCGTCCACTTCAGCGATAAAAGCTTCTTTGTGTAGGATAATGGGGTAACCCTTTCCTCGACGGAGTGTACACACGCGGCCAAACGAACTCATGTGTCGTCGCGTCGCGTGTGTCGGGGTTAAAGTAAACGTGGCGGATGTGACGTCATACGAAAAATATATTTTGATGACGTACCTAAATATAACATTTCAATTCAATCTATGACTATGACAAGGAAAACATACACCTACATTAACATAAAAAGTATAAAGGATGCTTGCCGAGGATACACTCCTTATTATGGTGATTATAAAATTTTGTAAGTAACTTTACAAAACATGATGTATAATAATTCGCTAGCATCAGTCTTTTATTATCATTACAAGAAGAAAATAAATTATTATTTAAAAAAATTAAATTATAAACATGCAAATTTTCTTTTAAAATAACTTTAACGATCTCTTACAGTAAGTGCTTCAGTGGTTACCTAAATCGAAAAAAATTACAATACCTTAAAAGACCGCAACAGAATTTTTAACTCGGAATATACATTAAAAGTTTCATAACAAGTTCCTAAGCGCCAACGCTGCAGAGTCCACAGGTGCTCGACAACGCAAGAGGGCGAAGTGAGCGAGTAAAACTTTTTATATAGGTTTTTTCCTATTTTGTTATGGTTCATCAGTAGCTATTCAATGTAAACTTTAAAATATATTTAATTTATAATTAAAACTAAGACTAACTAAGATGAAATAACTAAATTGGCGACATATTCTAGAAGAGTATTTTGCTAAGAGCATTTTAAACCGACGAGTATGTATGTCTTGTATGTTTTTTTTAAATGTTAGTAGTTTTTTGAATAGTAATAGTAGAACTAAGCTCTAGGCTTGTTCTAGGATTGTATTGATTGATTGCTATTAGAGCGTAATGGTTGCTTCTGTGATAAATAGGTTACAAGAACATTTCTCAGGTAAGTTTAATGGGTTAATATGTTATAGTAACTGATACTAGACAAGAAACTAGACGTGTTTATGATTAGTAGACATAATATTAACTATTATTAAATCCTACTGTAGATTAACAATATATAATTCACTGATCACGCAAGTTAGCAGCATGTTTAGTAATTCGAAAGTAAAAATCCGTTAACATTAAGAGGTGCACACACTACTCGATTTTTAGTTGTGCAACTAAACAGTTGAATGGGCTTTGAAACAATCGACAATAGCACAACAGTTGTGCGATAGTTTAGGCAATTCATTAGTAAATAATTTTAGGTTTTCTCTAGTTTTTAACAACGTGAGAAATCAAACAATTAGCTTATATGTCACTACAATATAATATTTTTTTAATGCCTGTCACCTCGCTCATTATTTGTTTCCCTTTGTTAAAATAATACACGTCTGTTTCACCTAAGTGTTAACACGTGACCTCTCAAAATAATCAAAGGGGAAGCTATAACCGTAACAAGGAATATTTTAAAGAGTAAATAAAATTTTGCAATGTGTTTAGTAAATTGAATTGAAAAATGTATCATTTTTCTTGTGAAATAAAGAGCGTAAAACTATAAATGAAATATTTCTTTATTAAATATGTAGCTATATTTCACTTTTCTCACAATTTTCACAGAAAACTGTATTAACTTACTTCTGTAACATCAAAGTTTGGTTTCGTTTGTTCTTTCTATCACAACTCCGTTATTTCTTTATTATATACTAGCTGTTGCCCGTGACTCCGTCCACGCAATATTAAGATAAAAGTAGCCCATATTATGCCCGTCTAAGTCAGCTACCCTCTAGTGAAAGTCCGGTCGAAATCGGTCCAGCCGTTTCGGAGATTACCCGGAACAAACGCGGCTTGCGAACAGACAGACCGACAGACAAAGCGATTTTCGTTATTCGCAACGCAAATACATCATCTTCCCGAAATCTCGATTTTGTTCTTTTTATATTACAAACAGACACACCAATTTTATTATATGTATAGATTTGCTTGTTTATATTTCGACTCATGTTATTATCGTATCAGATAATCATAGCGTCTGTATAAATAACGTAGAACGTGTGCTTACGATAGCGTCTCATTAATTAGCACGACGCTAGAATATAAACAAAGGACGATTGAGATATGACACGACACGACACACTACACAATGGAATATAGCGCGATGTTACTAGCGATGCCAATTAAAATTAACAAGAAGTTATAGTCAACAAGACAATAAGACACGATTACATAAGAAATCGGTTACATTTCGAAATATCGATATAAGTATATTTCTAAAGTCTCTGTTATAGACAAAGAGAATTAAAAATATTTAAAGAAGGCATCGTTGATACTTCACATGAGACATTTTTCACATAATCTTCCCTAATACTGTGTATCGATAGATCCTCACAACCACATGCCAATAGAATTAGTTAATTGTAATTAAATTCATTGCATCTATTAAATATATGATAAATGTCCAATAGGGATGTCCGTGTGACGCTGTAACTAGTGATGTCCGTAATCGATCATTAGGGATCTAGACGAAGGTGACAGGAGCCAGCAATAAGGACATGAGCTGGCGTACTATACTAGACAACTGATATAGTACTTTTCAGAGAAAGTACCGATGAAACATTTTTTTTACTATGCCTAGTCTATATTTTTATAAGGTCCTCAGAAATTGTGTCTTTTTAGTCATTTGTTTTTAGAATAATTTGCTAATTTTCAAACCGAAAAATCTTGCTTTAAGCATTTATGTACTCTAAAGTTTTATTGTAAATCTGATGGACAATTTGGTTAAAAGCAGTTCCGTGTTGGAGCACGAATTGCGACGCAGACGTCACATTAATCAACGAAATCACCTAACAATAATAAAGAGTTATTCATAAAAAAGTGGTACATAAAACTTTGTTATAAATTTATGTAAACACGAGCAGTCCAGGATAAATTACTAAGAATTCATCAAATAAAAACAGAAAAATATCAAAACATACTTTTCTCAGAACAAAAATAAATGACTACACTATTACGTAGCATAAATGTAAGTTAGATTAAGAAATATGAAACAAAAATGGTGCAAGCCAGCACCGGTACTGCGGGCCAAACAACTGACCGGAACGTGTCTAAATTAATGTGCGGTTGCGTGGCTCGCATCCGTTTCCGAAGCGCCGCCGCCACATTCACGAATTCATTCGGCTTGCTAAAGAATGATAGACCCGCAATTGCCCTAAGTTAATGCATTAATTATAACTACGAGATCTATTTTTGGCCGGTACCGTGGCAAATAATATTCTTGTCACTCGAGACTTTTAAAACCCACAGTTGGTTAATACATTTGTAAACAAACCCTTAGTGTTGATTTTGTCTCTAGATTTCCATGGTGACATCGACTCTAAGTGGCATTTAAAGTTAGTCATAAATTGGAGATATTTTATTTAACATCTGGATTGATTTTTTCCTCTATAAATAAAAGTAAAACCTCCGTAAGCTCATAAAAGCTACTAAAGCTTACCGCGAAAAATATTCAATTGTGTTTTAAAAAGAAACTTTCACAACGTATTTTTAACGTTAGGTTAAGTAACTTGGAACATAAAAGCTCGCAGGTGGATGGAAAATACAAAAAGTAGGTAAAGTTTACCTCGGAAACTTGCAAACATCGTATAACTTAGACGCATAAGATGTTACTTATTAAGTGAGCTTTAGGAGATCTCATAAATATATCTAATATACGGCGAGAAGAAAAGCTTTTACGAAGCTCATTTCCTATTTTTATGTAATTAGTAGCACAATAGCTGTTTTAATTTTATATCGGAATATAGTAATACTTTGTTTTGCTTTTGGATTTACATTATCATAAAGGTAATAAGTGAATTTAAAAATATTAAAATCATGTAAGCCACAAAAAAGGTAATTTTGATCTACTATATACAGTCACAGCTTAAGTGTCGTAAAAAATTGTTAAAAGTGAAGACGTCAAAGTATGTCCTTATAAAAACAAAGGCATACACCGAACCGTGTGTATTTAGGAAGGCTCGGATTGAGTGCTTATTCCTGCCGGCGACCAGTGCGAGGATTTCAAAAGCGCCCTCGTACTTGCCTTGTTCCGACTGCGCTTTGTTTGTTCTATTGTCATAGCAACACGTGTCACGACACTTCTATACCATCCACGGTATTACACTGGCGTAGGCGAAGCGTCATAAAATGTTTATGACCATATCGCCTTTTTTATATCCTTCAGATATACCATACACTTC
>JAOCNA010000002.1:5757193-5769463 GCA_026546675.1 Papilio helenus
CAGCTGCCCTCAAACCCGCCGCCAGCGCCACTCAGGTACCCGTATTCCATGCTTGCGCGTTAGCTCACCGCCGCATTCGCTGACATCCGCTCACTCCTCGTCCACCGCTCAACTGCTGCAGGACGTGCACGCTCAGCTAGTCACAGTACTTGAACGGTCAACAGCTAACCGAACGGATAAGCTCAACAGCTCCTGGTGCGCGCAGGCTAAACCGCTCGAGGCACGTAGACGCTCACACTAGCATAATTAAATGAGTGGTGCGTCTATCGAATTACGGCAGTTAAAGACTGTATCGAAGAGTTTTTTTAGCACGGAGGTCCGTTCTCTAGCCCCACTCGAAATCGAATGATAAGCCTAATTCAATAAGGGCGAGGCTGGAGGAGGGGGCGGGGCGAGTGGCCCGACAGGCCAATGGCCACGGCCGCGCCCCGGGCCCCCCCGGCGCTACCCCGGAGCACCCCCGACGTACCCCCGGCCCCCGGCTACCATTGGCGCGTCGTTTGCCGACTCTCTCGCGCGGGGTGCGTGTCACGACACTCGTCTACTTTTCTTTTCGCCGACAGTTCCTTTGTCATTGAGGAAAATAAAAAAAAGTTGTAATTAACGATCCAGGTACCTACTTAATGAATGGATGTTGCTATTTAATTGTAATTACACTTGCAGCCGAGGTGCTCACTCGAAACATGTTTTTTTTCTTTTTAACTCAACCCTTTATCAGTAAATGTCAATGTTATTGTAAAACGAACTCAAAATGTGACTAAATTAATTGTTTTTAAGTTGAAAATTATCATTACACTTTGTAAGATTAATGTAATAATCTCACAGTTTCGAGGGGTACTATCGAAAAAGTTACTAATATTGTCATGTGGAATTAGATAACTGTGTCCGAAATTCAAAGAGTAGGTTATTGCAACTTTTGTCTACACACACGTTTTATCCACATACCACGTAATGCAAATTAATAAAACAAAATCATAATAAAATATCCGTATGTTACTGTTTTATTCAGGCCTACTCACTCTTCTTCACAGTTCTTAAAAAGGTTATGTGGATTTATTTTAAGAGTAGAAGTAGTTAGTGAGAAAAATCTCCTATAAGAGACTGTTTAATCTTACGACACTGAGCTGTTTTTACCAATCTTCACTTAAATTTAGAAGGCCCTTAAGGTGCATTGAGGAGGGCCATAGTAAGAGTTCCTTCTCACCAACGTCGGTGTTATCTAAGTTCATAATGTATTGAATTTAGGGAGCCCTTAAATAGACACCTAACTAAGAATACTTTAGGGCCTGGTTGGTGAAAATAGGTATCATGTCCGTTATTGTATCTATGTAGATAGAAAATTACAGTATAATTGTCCCTGAACAAAAGATATAAAAATAATATAAGAAATTTTCATCAAAGTGCACGCGTGGTCTGCGGGGGGTGGTGCATAAAGGGTACGTGAGAAAACAGCAAGTATAATATTCACAATATCGGAATTACTGCGGCGGTCCCCAGAGGGCGCAGCTTCGCCCGCGCCATGTCGCACGCCGCATTTATTATTTATATTCATTACATTGCAATTTTTTTAATATCTAGACGTGTCAACTGTACCCCAGATTCCAATTAAACATACAGTTACTTAAGTGTATGAACCAAAAAACAAATAAACGCATTTTTTTCTTATCTCAGTTTTTTAAAACAATGATAAGAAGCAAACAATAAACATTACATAAAAGAAAAACATGACAGCTACAGTACGAACGAGATTTTAAGACACTTTTTAGACACTAACAGGGGGGCGCTAGTGAGCTATCATAATGTAGTTCGACTTATAACCGGTTTATAGTTTGGTGTAAATAGTTTTTTTTTTTAAGGACATCAAAAGAAAAATTCCAGATTTCGGGAAGATGGTGTCTTTGCGAAGCTGATAACGAAAATCACAATTAAACATTTTTTTGTCTGTCTGCCTGTCCACAAGCCGCCTTTGTTCCCAATCTCCGTAACGGCTGGGTCGACTTCGACCGGACTTTCACTAAAGGTTAGCTGACATAGACGGGCATAATAATATGGCTACTTTTTTTATTTAGTATAGCGTGAACGAAGTCGCGGGCAACAGCTAGTTTTACATAAAATGTCTTTTGAGAATTTATTACTTTTTAAGAAGTAAAGTTTTTGTTAGTTTCAAGAAAGTATTTCCATTGCCCACATGCGCGTACAACTCCAAATATATTAACAGTTTCCTATTTTCGTTAAAGTCTCTTATTTACCTTCTCTCTATTAAATTGACGTTTATGTTATTTTACCCAAAAATACAACAGCATACTCGTTTTAAGGATACGGGACATACGATGTTGATCCAACCCGAATACGAGGGCGAATAATAAATGACACAATCATATTTGCTTACTCAGGTTATCGTTGTTTGAAAAGTTACAAAGTTAGTTCATGACATGAACATTGCCATCAGAAACTCTTAGGTATTCCATCGCGGACAACTGTGAAGAGAGTGCATATATGTATAAGCCTATAAATAAAATAAAGAAGATAGATATAAAGAAGTGATAAAAAAGTTCATTAACTAACATGTCTAGTTTTCTTGGTAATAAATAAAAATATAAATTAAATTCTATGAAAGAAAATGATTCAGTTAATCATTTGTTTTAGCAGATTTTACGAAAGTTGTACCGAAGACTGGAACAAAGGATACGCGAATATCGGAAGCAAACTCAATTATATCAGGGAAGAAAAACCAATGCTGTCAGTCTTCGCACTAGGTTGGTTTTTTTTTATTTGTAACGTGTTTAGGGAATAAATTACTTCATCTACTTGAGGTGCTCCAACGATTTTCGATGGATGGCTATTCTACTATTACTAACAAGGAGGAATATTTTATAATAGCCATGCGTTAATTTAGTTTTAAACATTGAAAGTATTCTTCAACGAATTACTATTTCTCGAAGACCTTAAAGATTTCACTTAAATAACTTCTAAAAAGCCAATAAAAAAAACTACGTATATAACAATCTTACTAATATTATAAATGCGAAAGTTTAGATGTATGGATGTTTGTTAGATTTTATAGCCTAAACTGCTGAAAGTATCTAGATAAAATTTGGCATAGATGTAGAGTATAATCTGGAAGAACACATAGGCTACTTACTTTTTTTTTAATACATGCGGACGGAGTCGCGTGCGAATTCTTGTAACAATATATTTTCTGTTTCAGCTTATTATGATTATATACAAGAAACGTTATTGAATTCATATAAATTAAATATCGTTTTTGAAAATGTTGGTAAGGTATTTATTAATATTTATGATTTATTCGTGCAACGGAGCCAATATTTTTATAGAAGAAGATAACTCACATGTAACGACTTGCGTTCAGAATATGATATTGCATTGGTGTACAAAAGGATCTCATATCACTTATGTGGATTTAAATTATAAAGATGAAGATGTTATTAAGGATATACACAACATGGATTTTGTTACAGTTATATCTAGGACAACAGGAATAAAAATTGACCATCCAAATAGAGCCTACGTGGTCATGATTGAAGACTATAAAACATTCAAAAATGAATTCATATTACTAACGCAAGAGGAAAATTGGGAACCTAATGCATATTTTATTATAGTTTTTAGAGAATTTGAAAGGGAAATACACACAGAATTATTCAATAATTTATTGCGACTTCACATATTCCATGTTGTGGTTTTATACGCTTCAGAAAGTTCTGCAATGTACACGTACAATCCCTTTCAAAATAACAGCTGCGGTAAAACGTTTAAAGAAATTATACAGTATGATAATTGTTCCAAGAAGAATATAGAAAATGTGTATTTTAATAAATCAGACAAAATACTCAAGGGTTGCACATTTAATGTGGCCGTACCAGATTGGCCTCCCTTCACTGTAAAGCATGATAAACTAAAGATGAATGGAACAGAACAATACCTTATGCAAATCGTAGGTGAATTAGAAGGTTTTAATCTTAACTATACGTACTTAACGAATTCTGAATATTTTCCTACTGTAGATATTAATATGACAGCTAAAGGAAGCTTGGGTTTAATTCAAAAAGGGATTATTGACATCAGTTTTGGAGGAATGCTGTTGATACTGAAACGAGCTTCCGTTTTAAGTTATGTCCATGGGCACCATGACTACCAGGATGAAATATTAACAGTAGTAAAAAGAGCTGGACCGGTGCCTGCATGGAAAAATATGTATTTAGAATTTACTTACGTGGTATGGATCTTGTTAGTTATTACGTTCATCATTTACATTGTAATCTTCTCAATTTTATTTCGTCTAAAGGATAAATGTCATTTGGCTTTGGTAATGTGGGGTCTACTTTTTCAACAGGGTCATAAATTACATTCGACAACTAAAGTCAAATGTTTTATATTCCAGTGGGTCATTTTTGCGTTCTTCATCAATGCATTTTATCAATCCAACCTTTCGGGATTGACAACACATTTGAGCTATGGTTACCAAATATCTAACTATGAAGATGTTAAGAATTATAATTTACAACCATGTATGAACTCTGTTATTAAACGTTACACTAAAGCTATATCTGGCGAAAAAATTTTTAAAGGCAATGAAAAGAACTGCGATGGTCTACTTAATAGTCTGAGAGTGGTCAGTAAAGATTATACAAAATTCACTATCGTTTTGGGTTCAATATACGACTTCCATAAATACAAATTCAAGGACGAATTTGGCAAGTCACTTTTGTATCGTTTTCCAAAACCAGAAAGTAAAATTATTTATGCAATATTCTTTTATAAAGGTTTCCCAAAGCTTGATGAAATGAAACAGTATGCGATACGTCTACGTGAAAACGGTTTAATTGACAAGCGCATGCGGGACTTGAAACATAAAATTTCTAATACTTACTTTGTTGCAAAATCAAACTCGAAAGCTCCTTTCATCTTGCCATGGCAGATATTGGTGATCGGATTTGGAATGTCAACTATTGCATTTGTAATAGAATTGATAGCGAATTATGTTAAGCGTAAAAGAATGCAAAGGAGAAGAATATACATAGATTAATATCAAAGTAATATTGATACTTCTTAATGATACGTAACAGTGGTTGCAAGAATACGCTCGGTTGGTACCACAAAGAATACAAGCTGCAAGTGGAAGACATTTCTCGTTGCATCTAATAATTGTGCTTGCCGGAAGCATATTTTTAGTATTGATTCCTTTTCGACTTTCGACACTTATCGTAAAGAAAGAGATGGGACGTGGTATTGGATAAGCGGGGGAGGATAATTCGGTTGCACTGATGATACATTTACTAATCACGTTGTGGTCTCACTATTGTTAAATAAACAATAAATTTCACAATAATTCAGTGGAGTTAACCAACTGTGGTTGGTAATAGAATAAGGCGAGTGTTCATTAAGTATTATATTTTCATCAAAACGTATGTTGGAAACTAACAATATTCAATCAAAACCGTCTATTGTAAAATGTTCTGCAAACATTTTGATTGTAATCACATATACATACGTCCTGTGTATTATTGAATGTGTGTTTCACTTCTAGGTTAACATTTTCTCTCGTTGTGATTTGATTTTAATTTAAGATTGTAATTTAAAAAATGTATTACATATATAAAATATCGAGTTTATTCTGTCTTTTTTTCATGTACTCATTTATAAACTCGCAATAGTCAGTATTAAGGTTTTGTACCCTAACTGACATCGTATAATAGATAAATATATTCTATCGGACTATTATTTAGCAAATTTGAAGAGCTACAATTCTTCCATACATCATTTTTATGTAAGTCTTATAGTTTAGTCTACGTAAGCAAAGAAAGCAAAAAAAAAGACCCCAATTTTCGTCACGCGATTTTGAGCTAAACTATTTAACTACTGTGTGTGTCCTCTAATGTCTAATCTGTGCCGAATTTCATCGCCATAAAGCCGTTTTGGAGATGCGTAATAACAAACATGCATCCAAACTTTTGCATTTATAATATTGAGTACGTAGCATATCTATGAAGTATTATTAGTATGATTAGTACGATTTGTGATTCATATTTTATAGCATTGATTTTCTACAATAATAATAGTGTTAACGCCGACTAAATGATACATTGCTGTAGTCTGGAAGTATACCACGAATGCAGTGATCAGCCTGCGGCAATAAGCGTACCAGCACGCAATGGGGCACAACATAACCTGAGAGAAAAACCTTTTAAATGACACTTCTTCTAACTCCAGTATAACTTAATACAGAATCACACTTGTAGTTGTTTAAAATACACTTAAAAGATCAAGTCAAACTTGATTATTTATGCACAAATACAAGGAAATGTATAGGATTTGAACAAAAACCTAACGGTAAGTCTACTGATAAGTACTCTCATTACAATTTCCAACAATTATAATATGTATTCAAAATGCTTTGTTACAGTCAGACGCTGTTTAACTCTTAACAACTTCTGAACCAGATCTCAGTAAACTCACAATCTCAGAAAAAGATTTCATGTAAATCTATTGTTCTCCGCCATGTTTATCATGTATTTATTACTTCTTACAATAACTCTACCTGAATCTCAAACATTTGTTGTTCATGATAACAACACGGATCTTACGACATGTGTACAGAACATTATCACACATTTGATACCACAGGGTTCCTTCATCACTTACGTAGATTTAAATTCTAATGATAATCATATCATCAAGAGTATTCAAAATCTGCAATTTTATACTTTAACATCCAGAACTACAGACAAACAAGTAAACCATTACAATAAGGTCTACATTATTACGGCTGGTAACTTCAATGACTTTAAAAACTTTAACCTCCTCTCTAAAGAGAAAAATTGGAATCCAAATGTTAATTTCATTATTATCTTCAGAGAAAAAATTTCAAATCCCTTAACAGACTTGTTTGACATTCTCTTACGTAGTCATGTTTACAACGTGGTCGTGATAAATGATATAAGCAATACCCAAATGTATACATATAACCCCTTTGAAAATTACAGCTGCGGTAAAAAATATCTCACCATCGAGTATTGTGGTAATTGTTCTAATATGAGCGTAACTAAATGTTTATCTAAATTTGACATTAGTCTAAAAGGATGTACTTATAATGTTGCTACTTCATACAGTGCCCCCTACTCTATAAGCCCTGAGAGCAATAATACCTTGATGGGAACAGAACAATTTGTCTTGAAACTTTTAGGTGAAATGGAAGGTTTCAAAATTAATTATACCACATCATATGATCCAGAAGAATACCCCATCGTTAAAGAAGATATGTCGGCTTCTGGAGCTCTAGGCTTAATTCAAAACCAAGATGTAGATATAGTTTTTGGAGGAATGTTATTGTTAGTTGAGAGAGCTGAAGCTTTCAGTTTCATCTATGAACACAAAGCGCTGACAGATGAATTGGTCGTGTTGGTAAAAAGAGCAGGGCCAGTAACGGCTTGGAAAAATGTTTACCTAGAATTTACTTACTTGGTTTGGTTTCTTTTGTTCGTTACGTTCTTTGTTTTCTTTGCAATTCTTGTTATGATATTTAGGATCAATGACAAATGTAATATACTATTAATCATGTGGCGCCTCTTCTTTCAACATAACTTTAAATTGGGTGTTAATTATCGATTGAAGTATTTTATTTTTCAATGGGTTGTTTTCGCTTTTCTGATTAATATCTATTACCAATCTATGCTGATGGGTCTTACCACACATATTAGTAGAAATTATCAGATATCTAATAATAAAGACATTGAGATGTATAAATTGAAACCTTGTGTTTCTAATAACATCGCAGGTGTTATAAATAATACTATTGGAATTGACTTTGATGTAATGGATAATAATTGCAGTATGACATTATCTAGTATAAAGATTGTTAGTGGTGATTATAAAAAATTTACAATAGTTCTACATTCATTATATGATTATAATAAATTAAATTATGCAGATGAATTTGGCGATTGTCTCCTTTATACATTCAAGAAACCAATTAATAAAATAATTTATGCAATATATTTTTACAAAGGGTTTCCAAAAGGGAACATCTTGCGTTATAACGCATTACGAATATGTGAAAGTGGTCTGTTGAATAAACATTTGAAAGATTTGTATCATGAAGAAGCAAAGCAATATAAATTTAAAACGAAAGGTTTTAAAGCACATTTTTTCTTCCCGTTGCATATTTTATTAGTAGGTGTTGTGTTATCAGGGTTGACGTTACTTATTGAACTGATAATTTATTTTAGTAAGCGATATACATTGTTTTAAAACATTCGCTTTCCATCATTTTTACTAAGTAACTAATTGTAATGTTAAAGTTAAATTTATATTGTACGTAAATGTTATAATGTAGCATCAATTGATGACAATTTTATCAATTCCTCTTAATATCTTTGAAATTTATTATAATAGTAAAGAATTTCACAATTGTGTGTGACATAAAAAATGAATTAGATGTTTCTGCTTCAAATGTAATTGTTGCAATTATTTCAAACTCTTTGTAACTATAATGCATGCAAGTGTTGTATAATTTCATGTAATTAAAAAGCTTTCTTCAACATACATGTTTCTTTTTTCCATTTATTCAGTTCATGAAACATGGAATTATTTATTGACTAACTTGATTAAATCTCAAGGTTCCAAGGTATTCCTAATTATACATAATTGTCGTGTTTCAAAGAATGATCCAGAACAAATGACATTTAATTGATTGAAAACATATAATTATTGATACAAGCTTGATACATCGATACAAAATATAGCATTAAGTCATAATGCAAGCAAATGTAACTGTACCTATGATGAATTATAATTCCATGTTATACAATAATTATGGAACAATTAAAACTGTAATAACAGACCTAAAAACAAACATTAAAAGTAATAACGAAATAGTACCTAGTCTTACAGATAACTTTCAGTATAATTTGGTAAAAAAAAAACGATAAAACTGCCTTATCTTTACTTTAGAGCTATCGAGAAAAATTTAAAATAAAGGGCGAGGATATACATGCCAGTAAAATTGAGTAGTAGCTGGCACGCCAATTACTGGCACACAGAGCACACACATACCAATATACTGTTAACAAGATGAGACACGAGTCGAGAACTTTCGTTTCCCTCTCAACCCCTCAACTTATATGATCGTCGCTTTCACAAAATCAAATATTTTTGCAACATGTTGCATGCCAGCTTCTATGATGTGTGTTCCATAACAAAAGTTAACAATTTGAATCGATTGTCACATCTCAGTGAAACTGGTTACTTTTTACAAACACTTAACTGTTGTATTTTTTTGTAACAAAACTTTTAAGCATTTTGTCGTAACAACATTATACAGGGTCAGCTTGAGGTCAGGATAAAAAAATAGGTTTTTTTTGAAACGATACATTTTTTGAGAGGAGAATGCGACAAAAGTTTGACATGATTCGATTTGCATTTTAATCAAATGGGGTGATGAAAGTTAACGAGTCACGGCCTGAGAACGCAAGAAACAAAAAAAAAATGAATTTAGAAACAATAAAAAATGGCGATAAAAAATAAGGTTTCGACATTCAATTATTTTAAACGTACAATCAAGAAAAGAAAAAAATACTTTTACTCTATGGTTCATCTCAGATATAACATTTCTATACTAGAATATTCATATTTAAAACTAGAGTACTTAATTTGTATGAACTAGACGACATTATGTTCTTCAATAAAATCTAGTTTAATATCTTCTATCATAAATAAACGTTATAGTTCGTATGCAGCTTAGTAACCTGAAATATTGATTAGTCCCTTTTGAAAGGCTCTTAAAAGATTCACCCATGTTTCGATAAATAAATATTAAATATTTTCTAGAAGTAAAATACGATAGTTTGTTTCAGTTTCAATAAAAAAAGCAATTAACTCGATATTATTTCCGTAATTTTTTTTTTGTAAGAAAAGGGGGTAAACGAGCGGCGGGAACACAGAGGTGGTCAACGACGCCCATGGACATCTGCAACACCAGAGGAACTACAGATGCGTTGCCGGCCTTTGACGAAATTGTACGTTCGCTTCTAGAAAAAAAAATATAACTTTATCAAATTAATAAAATATTTACAAGGTAGAGTAAGCAAAATTACCACTTTGTGAATTTAAAGCAAAGACTTAGCAAATACAAACAGTAGTTTAAAGTACAATTGTAGTGAATAGTTGATGACCGTGCGTAAGATGCGGGCTCTAACGCCAAATGGAGGTCTCCAATGTTCTTAATGTTAGTTTAAGTTTATAAATACACGATCTCATTCTAATTGTAAGTTTTATTAAGTAAATTATGTATTAAGTATCTTGTATATTTATGAAAATAAGATAAAGCTAATGTTCAAAATGTATCAATATTTAGTTCGTCCAAAGTGTGTTTAAACACTCGGATTCACAATTATGAATTTTCAGAGTGCTTTACGTGCTTTAAGTATTTATAGGTAAATTTTACGTTAAGAAAGTAATACTAATATTTAACAAAATAGATTAAAACAGTGTTTTTTAAATTACAAATGAAATATTCTTTAAAACCAAAAATTTTACGCAAGGTACCTACAAGAAAATGTAACGAAACGTAGCTGTTTAATAATTTAAAAAGGATCAAAGCCTCACCACTTGGACAATGTAATGTAACGTCGGAGTACACAATTAAGTTCTCGACAAACGTTCGTCTTTGTTTTGAGCGTCTTTTGTTTAAAGCTACTAAAATTTCTTGTAAACATTCCTCAGGCCTATTTTACAGTGTTCCAAGTTCAAAATATTAATATTAAATGTACGCAGAAAAATTGCGCTAAATTTTAAAACAAAAGCTTACATAAAATCCTAAGTTTTAAGACAATGATTTAATCATTTTTCCTACCTAAGCAATTTATTTAATTATCTTTCGCCCGCGAAATCCAGCCGCGTCATATTAAAATAAACTAAGTAGCCTATGTGTCTTAGAGACCATCCTCGACACCTATGCCAAATTTGATCGAGATCCGTTCAGCCGTTTAGGCTACAAACTTTAACAAACATCCATCCATCCACAAAAAAACTTTCGCATTTATAACATAAGTAAGATTGATATTTAGTTGAAATATAAATTATATTTTATTCTATAAAAAATCCTACGTATTAAAAAAGAAAAGAGGTAAACCAACAGAAGGGCGAGTACGACGTACTATACCGGCCGCTCGCTTCACGGACAGAATTCAAATTAACCACTTCATATTCCCGCTCATATTCACTTAAACATTAAAGATACCACACAGTACCTCTTCAACTGCAGAAATCCTTGCCTACTTATATTCCTAGTTATACGGTTAATTGCCAGTGAAATAAAATAACAACATGATAATTACAGTCATACTAATATTATAAATGTGTAAGTTTAGATGGATGGTTAGAGTTTGTAGCCTAAACTGCTGAACGGATTTCGATTAAATTTGGTACAGATGTAGAGGATAGTCTGGAGAACACATAGGCTACTCACTTTTTTTTCTAATTCCACGCGGAGGGAGTCGCGGGCTAAAGCCAGTACAATAAATGTTCAGTAACTTATTGCCGTATGATTTTGTTTTTAAAAGAAAGTAAAATTTAACGTGATGTTAAGTAGCCGCTCAGCACATCGTATAAATTGCCGATACTGCATTTAGGTAACACTGACAAAATAAGTCTAGCTGACAAAAAATTCAGACATTAATTTCCCCTCATCTCTTTTTGTCTCTTTTGCTACACACAAATCATTATGTGACATTCCTTACATTATTATAAAGGTCAGACCAATAAAAAAACGCAAAGTTACAGTTAAATTAGTAGTAAAAATCCTTACAAAACGATCACCACATTTACAGAGTAGAAAAGTAATGGTAACTCCTAGTAAAAGTAACTCCTAATGAAAACCTTTAGCAACGGAACTTTTGCCGCGGATGTTGCAATTTAGTCTTTAGAATAAACTTCATGGCTACCTGCAAGTTTTTTCCTCGATATTACTTTTCTCATTATTATAAAATGTAGATTACTAAATCAAAAGACATTTTTCATGCTTTTTAACACTGTATAACAACAATAACATAATTAATACGATTACAAAAAAAACTATCGCACAGCTGTTTATTCGCGGTTTGATTCCTATGAGCTTATATGGAGATGCGCACACTACTCGATTTTTAGTTGTGCAACTAAACAGTTAAATTGGCTGCGAAACAATCGACAATCGCACAACAGTAGTGCGATAGTTTAGTCAAAGGTGTGCGCCCGCTCTAAAAAAGATTAATT
>JAOCNA010000002.1:5828901-5840915 GCA_026546675.1 Papilio helenus
AATTTTTTCACTACAAGATTTCGTCGCCTTGTACACTAACTAAATTTGTCTCTCAGAGACAACTAACCCGATGATATCATCAATTAAAACGAATAACATAGATTCAGGAACGACCTTGAAAGCTATATTCGTGAACAGGACACTGTAATAGTAGTTCAAACGAAATAACTGTGATTTGTCGGATCCGTTGAATATAAAATATGAGAGTAAATTTATTCTATATGCACTGATGTCAAGGGGACATAGCGGCAACTGTAAAAGGCCTAATGATATCGGAATTCATGCCATCGATTTTGTGTACGAACCTCTTGAGGTTCTACCGTTTGCAATCGCGGCTGGCGATTGCATACGGTAGTAAGTTGTTCTCATCGTATATGGAGAGTCTGATTGGGTGACCATGTTTACATTAATTAGTAAAAACTAACGTAATTGCACATTCAAGAAACGAGATGCCGGGAACTCCCTAAATGTTTGTTGTTAAGAAATGCTTTAATTTAATTTGTCCACAGACATTTTTCGCTTTAAATATTTCTGGTAATGGCGAAATGGCAAAGAGAATAAACGCCTTCTCGCCATACAACGAAATTAACTAAGTTTAAAATTGTCACTTATTGCGAAATGTAATTAAAACATATAGCAATAGATAAAACATAGAAATTACTATTTAGTTGAAGATCTGACTTTCTTTTCTTTATTTTATAAGTCGCTGGCAATTACGACGCCTCTGGCTTGTGTACGTGTAACTGTGGCGCGTGGCGTGGGCATTGGGACAGTTGGCCCACGCCCACTGCCGGCCTACGGTCACTCGCTCGCGTAAAACATAAAGCCTGATATACGAGCCACGACACGACGCCTTTACGTCGCCACCGCGCGACAAAAAACAAGACAAAGCTTTTATCTAGGTTATTGTGAGCCGCTTGTTCTCTGCCCCGGTTACTATTTTCATTTATTGATTTTATCTTAAACATCAGGAGAAAGTTGATAACGTTTCAAATAGTTACTTTTTTATTTTATAACATTAGAGCACACATGTTTAGGATAGTGCAGGAATGAAAAACAACATTTTAAAACGTCGTATACACTAAAAGGATTTCAATCTTCCCCTTTCCATCTACATAAACTTTTTATTCATTGAAATTTATTTATAGTGTAACTAAAAGTTACGTTAATAAATCATAAAGATTAAAATTGGTAGTAAAAATAGAATAAGTTAATGACTCAAATGCATTTAAGAAGTGAGCACATCGATCAGGTTTATTTTTAGCTTTATAGTAACTTAATTTGACAAGTCACATCCTTAATACTTTCACGTCATCGAGGGGCTCGCCTAATCCACCCTAATGGGCGCACGTTGAAATATGCGTCTTGTAAAATATAAATCAGTACAAGTGTTCCACCGTGTTGGGTGCAGTCACACGTGGACGATCGTACCCTTACATAGGGGTGAACAACCTAACCTGAGGACTATTACGGGTTAGACGAGCCGGGATTGCGCTCATTAGGCCCTGTCTACATACATGTTTGGTCCGAAGATTCTACGCGACTAGCAAGGCTTGTTTTTAATAAGGCCATATATGAAAGAAAAGAAATCAACTAATACTATTATGAGCTAACTACCAGTCTTACTTAACAGGTTATGTAATCTATGATGCAAAGAGTATTCAACTTTGATACTGGCTGATAACTATACTTTGCACGCTGTTTATAAAAACAAAAGAAATTTTAAACATGAAACGCAAGATTTCGTTGCGTCGTCGCAGCCCTAAGGTTTGCCGCGCTTTTTTCTTTATCGGCGCGCGCTAAAACAACATACCTACACAAAAACAATATCTGTAAAAACCGCTAACTTTCTGTTTTCAAACATGGAAGCAAAAACTTGTGGTGGGGTGTTAACTGGGGTTTGTTCCGCGTTCTCGGTTTTAAAATTTTAACCAGCGTTATAATGTTATTAGTTTAGCAGTCGATATAATATTGATTTTTCCTTGCTTTCGTTACAGTTTACGATTTTCAGGTTATAAGATTGAAAATTGAGAAATGAAATATTGTATTTAGTTAATTCTTAAAGATAGTTTATATCATGTAGTTATGTGATTTAAAAACACTCGTACCTTATCAAAATACCAACCCGTGACAAACAATAAGTCGTGTTGGATAAAAAAGCGGACAAAACGGAGAGGCAATCTCGCGCCATTACCAGCAAATGACAGAGGCGCCGGGTTCCTAAAAGCCACTAATGCAGCGCCCCCGCAGCCCCTCGCAGCCACCCGCCAGCGCCACAGATAAATAACATCACGTTCCTCAATAACCGAATACATTTTGTTATGGAATCAATGCAGAAAAAAATAACGAGAACTTATATGTTCGTGGCAGTATTGAAAAAGTCAAATTAGAATGTTTCAAGTAATAGCGTAATTTATGATTAATTTATGTGACAAAGACGTTGCAATGCCCATACAAAGGCAAATGACAATGACCAAAGACTTTGGATTAAATTACTGCTAATTAGTTAGAAATACTTAGTAACTAATAAATTCCATACCTTAATGAGGTATAGTATTCTGACCAATAAGGTAACAAAATGTGTTAGTTGTTACCTTATTGGTTAACTGAAATTAATGTTAGATGTGAATTTACTTTATAAATAAGCAAATATGTTTTAAATGTAAAATATTCCTTTAAAAACACTAACCGTCACTACTAAAATATTAGTCAGCTTAAGATAACAAATTAAAAACCAGACTTGATATGCATATAGATGTTGTTGTTTATCCGTATTTGTATAAGGTAGTTCGCGTATTGCAAAAGGTATGATGGATTCAAAGACCCGAGATCCTTCCTCATATTTTATGATAATGACTTCCTGACTGATTTGTAATAGCGACATCTAGTTGTAGCATTCGAATCTCCTTATCCGATGAATCATCTACTGAAGGGATAAAAAAGCTAAGATGCAGCGTGGAGGCACGCGAACACAATAAATAGTACATCTACAAAGTTTTATAGAAAAACTACATTAACGTCGGCTTTTTTTATTTTTTTACACCTTGTAACAAAAGGGAGACGAGGAAAGCAATCTACTTCGTCTCGACCATAGGCCCTTTTTATTAGTAAATAATTTTTATATTAAATCTAGCGTAATAGTAAAAAAACATATAAAAAAAAACTTAGCTAGGGCAAGCGTATTAGATGAATAATGTCGATTCTACATTTACAACTGCTCATTAAACTGAGCGTCCAACAACAAAGCTCTCTTGTTATTTTACAACCAGAATTCGTTATAACAATCGTATAAAATGAAACTTTTAGCATGGCTGTGTTAAGTCGAGATTTATTCGTGGAAAACACGAATCGTTCAATCTTCGACACATCGATGGCATC
Source organism: Papilio helenus (assembly GCA_026546675.1). Lineage (NCBI taxonomy): Eukaryota > Metazoa > Arthropoda > Insecta > Lepidoptera > Papilionidae > Papilio > Papilio helenus. Next base: position 5,832,280 of record JAOCNA010000002.1, read on the forward strand.
CCGCTGGTTATGTTAATTAACACATTCCGGATAGTCTTTTGTTTTAATACTAAATAATATCGCCAAGCTGTACTCGTATAATGAAGCATCTTGATGTACCCATTTTCAGTGATGTTCATTTTATTACTTCTTGAAATGACTCTTTCGTAAAGTCACTTTTATCATATTATTATTTTAAATTATTTACAATTTATCTGACAGTCGAGCTATAAAAGTCAATTGTAACCTAACGGACTTTTTATCGCTGTGTTGCATTAGAGAGCGTAGGTGCAGTAAAATTTGCAATAGGGCGCTGCTACCTTTCTCTCTGGAATGACTAGTATACTCGACTACCTACAATATTTCTTACAATAAAAGTAAAGCAAGTTGTATAGAAACAGAAAACTGTAAAGTTCAATGGTATGTTGAGTCGTTAATTAAAATCAAATATTGTTGGTAATACGATAATTGGCAAAGATTAAATATTCATAACGTAGTGTGATGCGCTAACGAGCTGTTACTCGTAAATATTTGTTTATGGAAAGTTAGTTAGTGTATGACAAGAGTCATAAAGCTTTATCTCAGCCCCGCAACGGTCGCGACACAATAATAAAAATAAATAAATGCGTCTCTTTTCTACGAAGACTTTTATTTATTCTCGCCCAAACCTGGCGCGAGATAACAATGATGCGTACGTTCAACCTTTATATCTCATAGGGTTGAGACACGTCTTTATAGTACCTTAATTGCACCCATAAACTGTCATATAATCAACACATGTTTATATTTGCCTATACAATATGTTAATAATTAAAAATCCAATTAGTTACTTTAGATAACAATATCAATAGATGTATAAAGTTATATTGATACAAAAAAGCTTACAATTATTGTATTATTTAAATATAAAACCTGTTTCATCTAGTAAAATCCAAAGTTTTGACAATGACAGAACTAGCTGAATAGATTTCGGCGGCAAAGAGCAGCCCTACCGTTGCCACGCGCGCCTTGCCGCGCCTGCCCACGCGCCGCCACCGCGGTATTACCATACTCGATATGATCGCGGACCTTACTTCTGGCCATTGTAACGGCTTTAAACAAGACCCGGCTATCGTAATGCATCACATCTTAACATGTACTGATATAGCTTTTAGCTTTTTGTTTAGTGACAAACGATGTAATAAGCACCGATTAGGTGCTAAAAGTATTTGTTGATCTTAAGTGTGTCCCTTCATCAATCTTTTACTACAAGCTGTTTAGTACCATTTTTAGTTTTATGATCAAACTTACATTAATGCCACATTCTTTTACTTCCATTCGGTAACTTAAGAAAATGTCAGAGACTATTGGAATTGAATAAATATTAACAATACACATGTGTTCGTTCTATTTTGTACCTGAACTAAATTTTCATAAAACATATTTTTTGCTTACCTAAACTCGACAATCTGGTCGGGTCTCCGTGACTCAAGTACCTTGCTCCAAAGATTTAAAACCATCCAAAGCCCACACAGACTATAAAGCCACTCACGCGTCGGTGCATTTTTTTTGTTTCTAGGTCAGCGCCGGCTCGTGCACAATTGTCGAGCCGAGAGTTCCGTGATCTACTTCTGCGCTAGTTAATAAACGAACAGGAAACCAAGCATTGTATAAATTTGCAGATATATCTCAGCGGCCGGGCGCTAAGACCGGTTCTGTTTGTACCGATAAACGGCAAATTTGAAGCCAATAAATATTGTTTTACCGCTTCATTTTGCTGTACGTTGATTTTACAATGTTTTTTCCTTTGACTTTAAGACGGCACATTAACGCGATAGCTACATGTGATCAAGTAACTATAATTATCAATTTTATTCCAAGTAGAACTACAAAATCGGAAGTCCCTTGTTGTGTATAGAATTATAGACCGCTCACAACACCGATATTTCAAAAGGCACAAAAGAATCCAGTGTCAGTCCAATGTCATTTGTCTCAATTAAAACTGAATGTACGAGAATTAAAAGATACAAGAATGTCCAATTTATAGTAAAAGCCGAAGCATGTATAAACTTTTCGTGAAACAATGGGTCGAAGCAATCATAACAATAAGTGGTATACGTCGTAGGTCCAGTGGAGCCAGACAATGGGCGCGCCGCGGGCGAGCGCGCAGCACGTGCGCCTTTGTGTGCCCAGTCCAAACCTGTGTCAGCCACAATGTCCGACCATTCCAATAAGAAATAAACCATCGGTTAACCACATAAATATTACTAACATAAAATACAACTTATAACCAATAAATTATTTGTTTATTGTACAGAATACAAACATAATATTATTAAATTGCGTATATCTTGAAAAGTATTGACTATTAATATACTTGACATTATACACTAAGTTTTAAAATTCTGGCCGAAAATAAAATGGAAACAACATTTGAAGGTAAAAAACAAACGTCAAATAAATTTGAAAATCGAATGCAATTTTCAAATACATCATTGAGTGCACAGATAGGTTGGTCGTAAATTGTATGCCTGGTCTCGTATTAAAGTGATCGTGATAGCAATAGACGTTGATAGCAGTACGCCGCAATAATGGCATAGTATCGTGGTGCTGATTCGTACTGATTGTATAATGGGGACTCTCGTGCGGGAGGCGCGTGGGCGACCCTCTGTCACCGGCTAAGAAACTATACGTAATTGTAGCTCCACCTCGGAGTGAATACTCAATGAATATCAATAGAATACGATTGGAACATATCTACGCTTGAACTCGACGAATGTATTCTATTTCTTATGTAAGATAATATTAGTACAAAGGGTCAGGTTTACTATTCAGTGTTTCGTGTTTACTATTCAAAGTTACGACAAGGTTTTTATTACCATTTAATTATCATTTAAGACCGAGAAAAATATTACTTGATAGTAAATTATAGTTTATCTTTTAAATTGATAATCAAGAATGTCGTGACGCAATTGGAATCGGATCAGAAGAAGTTTTTCAAACATAGAGACAGTTTTGGTTTTATTATATAAACAAGTACGATTGGTATGACTTGTAACACGAACTTGCTGATGGAATGCTAAATACGCATGACAAGTGTGTACGTTCGTACTAATTTACTAGTAACTATAGTATTATAACCGCGGTACATACAAATCCATACCAAAACTACGTTCTTAATTCACGCTGCATTATTATCGCATATTCATTTCACAAGCTTAAATATTTGTCAAAATGTACAGGATACAATATGAATCTAAAACTAAAAACATAAACAGAAAGTTCACAAAGCAGTTCTTATTATAAATGTGTTCAATGTGCACATAATCTTGTCTATGAATTAGGGTTGCTTCACACGTGAAGTGGCATTACAACGCGAGCGCCATCTATTAAGTGTATTTTTTTAAACAAATAACGCGTCATAATTGTACATGGAACTAGGCTGGGCCCATGTGTTGCGTCGGCGTCGGCACATGGTAGCGTTGTAAAAAATATAATACAAACATACCTACGTTTGACCTTTGCCTATGTTGTAAAAAACAACTCTCGATAACAATTACATATGGCGGGTTTAGTCACTTTTTATTACGTCTAGCGAAATCGATGGTGCCTCTCATCATCGGCTAAACATGCTAAAACAATGAAATGTTCTAAAAATTGTATGTTTGCTGTAATTATTTTTGTCGTCACAATATAATCTGCGTCATCTTAGAAGGTAGTATAATATTTAAATGCACTTTTTACTACAGTTTTTGTTTATGGTATGGTATTTTAATAGCTTGAGATTCACATAATGGACAATAACAATTCGTTTATGTTGGCAAATATTTTAAAAATTCAAGCAAAATTATACGTTGAGTTTTTAATAAAAATTGTGGAATGGAATCCAGAGCGACGCGACAAAGGCGAGTCTGTGTAGAATATTACTTCAATTACGTGTAATTTGAACAGCCTCGGGTAATTAGGGGAGGAGTAGAACTGCTTTTACATAGCTGCATACCTCAAGTTCGTACCTTAGCTGCGACATTTTTAAAACGACTAAACATCGCCGTATTCAGTTATAACGCGTTTCCTACAACTTTCACATCTAACGAAATGTTGAATTGATTTAAATGTTAAACTGTGTGTTTTTTTTAATACATAAATAGTTGTTTTAATAAAATAATGTAATGATTCTAAAATACAACTATTAACAGCCTTAGCATACCAAGGTGCAAATATCAAGATTGTTGTGCGTGTAACGTTTGTTTCAAGATATTTTTTTAAAGATACTGAATGAGTGGAATATCTACATGCGTGTCGTCAACTATTTAAAATTCCAATTCAGAAAGTTTATAAAAATACCCATATAAATACATGGAATATAACCGAACACTAATTCGTATGAGACACGCAAATATTTTGTTTGCAAATAGCCGTAGAATGAGATCGACGTCGGAGAGAGGATCGCACGGGAATGACGTATTGATAAGGGGATTATCTGCGCTTTGGGAAAGTGGTGCCGTGGGAAATGATAAACTGTTATTTAGCGATCAAACGTTTCGAATACTTTGATAAGGGTTTTTATATTAAAAGTAATAACGATTTACATATAGTGATGTAAATGTTAGTAAACTGATACAAAAATGTATCGGACAGTTTAATTTAGAAAAAATATATCAAATGCGTATAATGATTTTTTTTATCTATTCGGTATTACTAAAATAGATTCTATTACTACTTCATATTGTTTTCCTATTACAGACTTCCTATAGTAATAAGCGTCAATTTTATACAATTAGGTTATCCTGTCGCCTACCGGTCGCGTGCAAGTTACATCACTGATAACGCTTGTTCACACACTCTATCTGACAGGTGACACATGTCACTTTGACAATCAGTTCCTCGGTCAACATGTCATTATTGTCATTTGTCAATCTTAGTGTTTACAATGTCCGATATTGCATTTCATATTAAATGTGAGTTTTTTGTCGTCATATTATTGGCTTAAACGCAACCTAAACAATTTTTTATTGAGTAGACTTTTAGAAATATACTTTTACTTCTCTAAGTGCTATAATTCGTTGGTTTAATTTACATTTTATTTGTCATATTCAAACAATACCGAGATTAAATTGAAATGTACGGCCATGACAAATAAACAACCGCTGTACAAGTACGTAACGATTACCAACATAAATGTATAACCGACAACATTATGGAAGTAGTTTATATCTGTTATCTATCGGCGGACATTGTATAGTTCACCTTGTATTCAAACAACTTTCATTATAATTCGCGCACGCTCCTAGGTATCTCGTGATCTGCAAACTAGACTAACTGGACGCTAGCACCAAAAACGATTAAGATAAACACGAACACGCCTCATTTTTATGTTAATTCCACGAAACATTTCTAAATTCACGACTGTCACAGTTTGGACAACTAATCAAGTTGAGATCTCAGCGACTGGCTTCTTATCTCGAAGAACAGCTAATTTTTTATAATGTACTTTGGTTCCGTGAATTTTTACTTGCAAAATGTTGTTTTGATTAAATCTCTTGCTAACTTAACAAGAAACTCGTCTTATTAGTTAAAAAATGGAAACTTTAGATTTACTAAATTTAAGCGTAAATACTGCCATAGAAAACTGTTTTATAGATATTAAAATTGACCTCCTTTCCTTAATTTATTAATCTAAGATCGTCCGCATCATAGACGAATGATAGATTCGACCTCACGATCCCACTTTAGATGGGTAATCAAAACGTTGTTGGTGTTTTATTGGACCTACTATATGATCAAAAGCTAGTATATTGGGTCTTGTAGACATAGACCCGCATAAAGTGATGTTCTCACGAATGAACGCGCTCCGCATACGCGCCTCCGTGAGAACCTACCGTGCGGTTTGCACGCCGAATACTAACGCCGGCCTCACTCGCTTTCATTGCCCCATTTATTTCGTTTCTTGCTTTACGACACCTAAATATAAACAAACGATATTTCACATATAAAATACGAGTATAAATCGCGGAGCCATCTGTATCTTTGAATCATATTAGCGTATATTAAACATAAATACTGTTAGATTATTTCGAAATAACCTGTTATTAAATTATTTTATGAGATTTAAAACGCTAAGATATCATCTAAATGCTTATTTTTCAATTAAATTTATAGTGTTTTTTATGAATCAGATGGAGCGCTCTAAAAGAACTAATATGTGAGTGTTGTCGGTTAAAAAAATGCATTTATGGAGAACCAAAATGTAATGAACAAAACGCTTGGTATAATTTTCAAAAAACAAATGTAGTTAGTAATTCCATACAAAAGATTTCAACGAACTCAGTATAAAAGTTACTACTAAGCAACACATTTAAATATAAAATCACCCTTCCGGTATCGTTAACAAAAAATATTAAAAGTTATTCTGCATTAATGCGTCGTCCATAAAGAATATCAATGAAAAAAAGGTTGTCGCTTGTCATCCGAAACAGTTTTTTTGTTGGCTTTTCGAAGCTGTACAAAATTACGGAAGCCCAGAATAATCTCGCCAGTAAAATGTTACAAAAAGTGTCCCTTGAATATTACGGAATCAATAATGCGGTTTAATCCGGCGTAAGCGAGGTCCGAGTTGTGACAATGGGCGGGAATGCACCGCTCTCTCGCCTCGAATCTCACTTGTTGGAATTCATCTGGCTTCTAATTCGATTAACAAAATGATTTTGTTTTAAAGCACTTTCTTTTGGAATTCTTTGATAAAATAAAGGCATTTTAACTCCCAATTGAAATGTAAATAACTAAAAAACTTTTTTATTCTCGCATAAGTCATTTAACTTCGATTAAAAAACTAATATGGTAACAGTCAAAAGGTTTGGTTGACTTTACTTTTTTTATTTCAATCCTTTGCTTCTCAGTCACTAAGTTAACATAAATATGTAACAACTTAAAGGCTATAATACCATATAATCCTATCGTACTCGTCAACCTGATGCGAATAATTTAAGAGACTTAAACACATTAAGTGAAACTATCAGCCTCTTAGCGGGTAAGTCCATTTAGTGGTATACCAGGCTGTATATTTTCCGCATTGCGTGGTGCGCTGGGTGCTCGGTGCCGGCGGCTCCGGACAATTTATAGCTGAGCGAAGCCGTCGACCTGGTACCCGCTCGTTATTATTTAACGGTTGAGCTGCGGACGCCGCGGGCTAGAATGTTGTAGTCCACTTTTTGGCTATAGTTACATGTTATTTCATATAGATTATATTATACAAGTATTGTTATCTAGATAACATATCTCTAGAGATATCTAGACTAAACTATAGTAATGAACTATTGTTAATGGTTACAGGTTAAAATGTCTTAGGCTAAATAGGCGATGAATGATTTTTTTCAACATTTCCTTTTACTATACACGATATAAGTATTTACAAAATTAAATCACGTTGTTAGTTTTTTCTTAACCATACCAAAGGCAGTTTCGTTTTAAATTTGTACACACCGCTTTTTATTTTTATAAAAACGTTGTTACTCATTAAACGGGTGATGTTTTTTACCCCATTAACCAAATGAGATACCAGATTTGGTCTCACCAAAACCGATATACAAATGCGCCTGCAATTTCCTTTATTTGGTAACGGTACGTTTTTCGCAGCAGTCCATTTAAATAAGGATATAGGCTGGCAACGAACGCAATACCTTACAGAGTACGCGCGTCATGCTGTAAAGAATAACCTCTAATAAGAATAAATAATAATCAAATACGTACACGTACATATGTATTGCATTATATACAAGACCATTTTTATCTTGAAAAATCTTCCAAAGTCTTGCTAGTGGATAAAATTGTGATACAAATACATATTGAAATAAGATTTTATTCAATGTTTAAAAGGCCTTGGTTTAAAAAAAAGACTTTCAGTCAGGTCCCTAATATCGTAAACGAATAATAAACTTTAACAAATAAGCTTGTATCTTATAGTTTCAACGTCTTCTTTAGAAATGAATCTTTCAGGTATATTCTTATTTTTTTCTACAATCTTATCTGTATGACAAAACCCTCACAGATAAGAAATGTAAAACAAACTTCATGACATGAAACATTTCCCGAAGTGACTTTGCTTTTGGTAACCGCAGGCGATGACGAATCGATCGAGTAGAATCTCTATTAAAGTCCAGACACACCATATAAAGGGCATACTGGTGAAGGGGGAGGCTGGGTACAGGCGGAGGAGAGGGGAGACTCCGGCCTTGCGGCACGCGCCGCCTTCGTGCCGCGATTTGATTTACTCGCGACTCCAGTTAACTACCTCCGACGGTTCTGTTATTAGATTACTTATGTCTTGTATTTATTGTCAATTATTACCGTAGAATTCCACTGCCATGAGCCTTGTGTTATAAATATTGTCATCCCTTTCATTCTCTTTGATAAAACAAGGACTAAGCGTTTTATACAAGTGTCATGGTTGTAGAATTCTATGGTTATAAATAAATATACTTGAGTGATTTATAAAATAAAAATCAAAGTATAAGCAAGCTTACAGAGACTACTTAACGGAACATATTCTATGCATAGATAAAATGTGCGGTTTGTACATAATGTACAAAACTAATATGATTAAAAGAGTGGCATTGTTTAATAAAAATACCCATCTTTCGCAATTTCTCATCGTTTATAAAGCCTACTCTTTGAATTCAAAC
>JAOCNA010000002.1:6192283-6204383 GCA_026546675.1 Papilio helenus
GCGTTTTTTCTCCGGTGGTGACTGCGAGCTTCACACAGAGAATAGCATGAGACCGTGAAGAGTGGGCGTTAAGCTATGTAAAAAGGTTAACAGCAGTTTATATTACTCTTTTAAAAATGTCATACCCTTTTGAATTAATCAATAGAAAAAAATACCCTACAATATACTTTAAAATGTTTTAAAACTTTTTAGATGGACCAATTTTAATTCGCGTATTCGACCCGCAAGAATTAAAGTATATACTCCCGAAGAAGGTAACATAGCTCTACATCCCAGTAGTGTGATGGCGTCGTCGAAAAACCCAAGGTCCAGCAATAGACCGCTGTGCAACAAGCCAGGAGCTAACTGGCTTGTCTACTGGCTTAAGCAACGCTCTACCTCACGCTTTCTTCTAGAAGTAACATTAATATATACTCTACCTTTACTGTTCTTCGGCGAATTTGTAGTCAGCGACGGTAAGCTTATTTTATTTTGCATTTTCAATAGCTTTTGCTTTTTTAACTTTTTTTTATAACCAAAAAGAAATGTTGCCATCTTTCATAGATTACCGATTTGCATCTAGTGGTTTCCACACTATTATACAATTTTTTATTATCTATATTTATAAAATTAAAACTACTTCAATTAATGCAGTATTACTATTTTAGTTGAAGAAAAAAACCCAGACGAATGTTGTTTTTCAATAAAGACAGTCACTGTAAAGGTCAAAAAGGAATCCGCCGATATACTGCACAAATTGAGGTCGTTACTAGACTTGGTGTTAGCTCGCAAAGTTACAACAGACCAGTCTTCATATCACAGTAGATTCGAAGAGGAAGTAATTAAGTGAGTATTCATAAATCTTAAATACACACTTCTTTGATATGTAGGAAGTTAGCGATCACAATACATTTTTGAATAATTCTTTTTTATGAAAAAGCCCTACACTTACGACACGCTTTAGGCTATATATTATCGCGCTATTAAACTTAGGGAGTAAATGATTGGAAAAAACCGTGATGCGAGAAAGGGACAAAAACTACAAGCTGACAACATCAAGAAAGATTGCCATGGTGATGGTAATTGCTGTGTAACGTCAAAGGCCTTAGTTGACATTTGCAATTGAAATTTTCACAAATGTAAACAATAAAATAAAGTTTTTATAATTTTATGCGGATGAAGCCGCACGGAAGCAGCTCCTGTTTTAGTAATACTTATTCTAGTTCCGTATTAATCCGTGAAAGCCCTAAGGCTGTACTTTCCCGGCAATGTAATAATTTCTGTTAAATGTATTTTATTTTATTTTAGTGCTGTCATCGATCTTATAACAGCAGAAGATGAAGGTGTCGAGTATATGGATGCCGATAATTCGGGGTCTGACTCCGAAGACTCGTTTAGAAGTAGAAGATACTAAATACATTTTTTTTTATTTATGTTTTCTTTTTTTTTTTGTTATTTTTTACAGTTGCCAGAATTTAGTTTACCAGATTACTTAGATTAAGAAAAAGCCAAAGCTTACTTTTTTATAAGTTTTATTTAATTCGTTCTCCAATGACATTTAATTTCCTTTGGTTTTTTATTTTTTTAATACAGCAACACTTTTAGTTGTCATTTGTCAAGCGTTTTATCGTGATTTTGAAATGTAAATATTGAAAACAAGTTTTATACTGAATGTTATTATTCAGATAAGCGAACTTTAGATTAATGACATTTTATTATTAGCTTTTGTAAGCAGTAAAAACGACAAAATGTTTTTTGCATTACGGGTATGTAACCTCTTTGAATTTTTTTTAATAAAACATTTGTTAAAACTTAAAAATCACTACTGTATTATTTCCTTTGCAGAAACAAATATTTACTCCATTAGCATTAAGAATTCGTAATACACATAATGAATACATAATAACCAATGAAAAAAATGGTACTCGGGAGATTATTTTAAACCATGAGAAAACAAAGTAAGTATATTTAATATTATTAGTCAAGATTGAAATATCATTTTTAATTATTATTATTTATACAGAAACTCACTATCAATAAACATGATGAGCTATTTAATACAAGCTATTAATGCTAATAATGAAGACACATCTTTAAGAGCTATTGTGCTCTCTGCAAAGGGTAATGTATTTTCAGCAGGACACAATTTAAAAGAATTAGTAAGTAAATTGTGCTACTAGTTTTTGATTTTATTCATTAAATACAAGAATAGAAATCTTTACTCTTTATAATAGTAGTATAAATAAGCTGAACTGGGAGTGTTTGTATGTAATAAAAAATAAATCAACTTGCTAAAGCTCCGATTAGAATCGAAGTAAATGTGATGTCCTTCTGATTTACTATGATATAGCTATAAAATTACATTAATATATATTTTTACAGCAAATTACTGATGGGAAAGAACAGCATAAACTGGTTTTTAAGAAAGCTGTGGAACTGATGAATTCAATAATAGATAGCCCTGTTCCAGTAATCGCTAAGGTAAGTGTACATTTTAGGAATACATTAATTCGTCTCTATTTCAATAAAACAAATGTTTTAATTTTATAGGTTAATGGATTTGCGACTGCCGCTGGATGTCAGTTAGTTGCATCATGTGATATGATTGTGTGTTCAGACACAAGCAAATTTTCCACACCTGGGTAATGCTTATGTATCCTTATTCTTAGAGTAAGTTAAACACTTTTTTTTATGTCTATTTTTATATTACAGTGCTAATTTTGGAATATTTTGCTCGACTCCAGGGATACCATTAGCAAGATCAGTGCCGAAATCTAAAGCAATGTATATGTTGCTAACAGGTAATTAAATTAAGTAGCCTTCCAGGCTATGTTTATGTTTATGCCAAATTTAATTGATATTAATTTAATTTTTAATTTTGTCATTTATAAAAACCTTCTGACAAGAAATGTAACAAAAAGAGAATTTGCGAATTCGATCGGTTTTTTAAACAATTGTTTTTTTTTAACATAAATAAACCAGTTCTTGACCACAATTCCACCTAAACTGAACTAAGTGAAAACGCGGTCGAAGGATGTTACGTGCTAGCTCAGTAAGTGCCGATTCACCCTGCTCTTGAAGGCACCCTAAAAACTGTTTAACCTAAACTGAATACATGAAGTGTCATTATTTTACCAATCTCAATATAAGGTTTATTTCCAGGTGAACCTATTAGTGCTAAAGAAGCTTATGAAAGTGGTCTTGTTACAAAAGTAGTGGCTCCCCAAGACCTGGATGAAGAAGTGACAAAAATAATTGATCAGATAAAACAGAAAAGTCGCTCAGTAGTCACTTTGGGAAGGTATTTCTTTTATAGACAAATAAACTTGAACATATTTGATGCATATAAATTAGGCCAGAATATCATGATAAATAATACTGAAATGGATGATGGACAAGAGGGTATTAGGAGTTTTGTAGAAAAACGTAAGGCTAAATGGACACATAAATAATGAATAATGTTACATTTTATATTAATGTAAACTCATGTCAGCGGTACTAAGCATTTAACATCACTAGTTTTTGAGACTACCCACATTTTTCTCTTTTTACAAAGAGAATGAATTAAACCATATGTCAATAATCACTTTAGTCATAAATTTATAATTACATTCCACACTGCGCTCATCTTGCATCTGACCAAACACAAATGCCACTTCATGACGGAATAATGCACTGCTTGCTTTGAGACCTGAAACACATTTTTATTTATTTTAAAAACCGTAAGAACGTAAACAAAAACGGTCAGACTAAAACACACAAAAGAGATGTCTGAAACATAAGTTTTTTTATCAAGTACTTTTTAATAGATCAAATATTAAAATTATCATCAACTACCCTTATGCAGGTTTGGTACGGTATGTGCTGCTCTCCTATACATCTCTATTAGCCATTATATCTAAATACACTCCCTTCTTAAAAATGTCTTCCTTCACACAATCCATACATACTTTATTTGGTCTTCCTCTATCTTTGTAGCCATCCACATGAAGTATCCATTAAAATGTATGACGTAAATTTTTAGATCAATTTAATTACCTTCACCCAATGCATTGATGCTCTCTGTTGTACTCAAATTTCTCAAACTGAACATAGCTCTATATCTTTCAAATAATGATTTTGTTTCATCCATTAAAGTTTTCTTTAAGCTTTCAACATCTGATACTGCACTTGGTGGAGCTGGGTCCACTGAGCTATATGGACTCTTTGATAAATTGTCATCTTTAGTACTTTCATTTGCAATCCAATTTAACCTTTGCAGAGCAATTTGACAAGTCTCAGCAACTTCAATAGCTTGATCATGTTGATATTTTTCTAGAATCTCTCTAAGATTTGGGTCTCCTATAGCCCCAAGCGCCTCACCTGAAATTAGAAAACAATTGATTAAGAAATAAAATTGCAATAAATTAGCAATTTCAAATTAAATAAATTTAAATAACATTTGTAAATGGGCTTGGCTTCTAAGGAACTACAATTGTATACGTTCTTATCAATGTTATCGTGTACGTGAGGACTTAAAACTGATAAAGATACATACCGGCTTCATGGCGAACTATGGGATCTTGTTCTATGTCTTCTAACACTTTTCTTAACACTGGAATGGCTCTTTTATCTTGCATTTGGCCTAAACAATACGCTAACTCGTGTTTTAACAAAACTGACTCATCTTTGAAACACTCGCTGATGCATTCTATCGAAGTTTCGCCGCCTAAGTTTCGCAAACTGAAGAGTGCTCTAAACCGCTCCTTCATTGGTCTTGACGGGTCGTTTAATACTTTTCCAATATTTTTGATAGCAGATTCGCCAACGTTCACCATTTTTGTATTTTGTAAAATAACTTAAAAGTATAATAAATTAATAAACGTGTTCTGTGTTCAATCAAATTCAAAATGTTTTCAGTAGTGACAACTGACAGTTGAATATTATATGTCACTTTGACAGATTTGGAGCGTTTTGAAATTTGTAATTTTGTTTTATACCATTAGTTGGTATAAAACATGATGTCGATTATTTTACTTAATTTGAAAGAAAAAAATATTTTATTTGATGATGTGACTATAGGGGCAGTCGTGCTATAAAAGAATGTTATAAATAGACCCTACTGCAAGGAAACCTACGTGGATGAGCACCTCGGCATTTTCGCCGCTTCATTGCTCCCTTTTCATATAAAAAAACCGCGTCTTTAAGAGATGTGTAGAATGAATAGTGTATAAAACCAACCAATCTTTTTTTCAATAGTTCCAGTTGTTTCATCTGGTTTTAAATCTAAACATATATTTAATACATGTACATTAAAATGAAAAAAAAAATCGTTTTGTGGCATTATTTGCTTAGATTTTGAAATAATTGATGTCATTTTTATAAATCAAATTATTCTCATGCTGTGTGCGCAAAAACAATACAATATCTGATTTTTGTACCATATTTCACTTTTTATATTGTTATTTTCCCACCATTATACATATAGTTCATATGTGATAGGAAATTATTTCCGATAAACAGCTCAACCCCGTTAAACTTGGTTATTTTTTTTTAATAAAAAATCGATATGTCAAAGAGCTTGATGGAAAAGACTTCCTGAATTGCGGTTATTTTGCAATTGACCGTACCGTTGTACCGAAGAGGTATTCCGACTTTACAGATTTAAAGTTTCAAAACTGCATAATTCTTCAATCAAATGTACTGTTTTTTTTTTATTTTGTATATTCTAAATCATAAAAATGAAGGACGAATTTAAAAAAATATATGTTAAAATTGGCATCAAAATTGATTGTTTCAATCTGTTTGTGTCGTATTGTATTTATTTAAGAAAAAGTGTTCCACGAATTCAACATGTTGTTTCTAGTAATGCGATTGTTGTAACCTAACACCGTTTCCCGTCTGTTGCTATTTTAGAATTCCCGAATGGATTTTAACAAAGCTGTACAGTAGTTGCGTCAATTTTGTTGCTTAAACATTTAAAATACAAAACAAATGAATTTGCTGTATTAAAAATAACAACATTGTGATATGTGGAACATACCTTACAGCTATCCCTTGATTTAAGTTACTGCAACCTGCAATACTTTTATTAATTAATTGGTAATTTAGGTCAATCCTTAGGGTAGAAAAGGAAGAGAAACTTCTCCGTTATCTACCCTAAAGGTTGCGGTAAGTTATCAAGACGAAAAGGGATACAGTAAAGATGCATCAACGGCAGGATATGAGAGTGGTCATAAACATAGACTTTCAATAATCGTAGACCCGTAGTCTGATGTCAAAAAAGCGGAATATATCAACGGAGCCTCCATTTTGACCAGAAAGGTTCGATTTCAAATCCTTCATGGAAACCTGAAGACATGTCTTAGTCGGCAGTAACATTAGGTTAATGTTAATTTTTGTCACATCAATTTTGTGGAATATCTGAAATAATGTAAACTTCATAGGATTCGATTCATAACTGTAACAACCGTCTTGTATTGTGATACTAAGGAATGTCAATTGGGACCGCATTATATTCTAGTTAAAATTAAAAGAGGTTAAAAAGGAAATTGACTACTGAATCGGTTTCGTCCGGTCAGCCACCATATTATTTTTTTATCATCGGTTATTGTTTTTTTTTCTTATTGACATCTCTGTCATTGTCTCTGAAAAAAAAAAGATACAATGTTTTTGTACAGTTTCAATAAACTAAAGGTAATAATTTTTTGAGCCGGTTTAACAACTTGTCCAGGTGTCATTCCATCATCGCTTTGTTTGTTCAAAAAGGAAATTAATCAGTGCCTTCTTGTAAACCTTATAAATAATACGCAATGTCATTGTTATTAAATTAAACGTACTCGACGAAAACGGGCTGGAAGTTAACATTCTCACATCTCAGTACGACACTTCTATCGAATCGTGGCGCGCGTGCTTTACAGATTTTTTTTTAATTTACCAGCCAGCACCTTGTTTTTAAATGTGATTAAAAAATCGATTTTCATTTATTTTTTGAATTCGGAACAATTTTTTTTGTAATTCAATAACTTCGAAGGAGCGTCCAATTCTTCGTATTTGCTTTTTTTAGGTTGGTATTTTATTTTCTAAATTTGAATTAAGTCGTATTGAATTATTTTATTCCTTTCCGTACGTATGCTTTTTTTTATGAATTTTGAATTGATTGATGAATTAAATTTTTGTATCATTATACTACAATTTATAAATTCATTTTTATTATACTTATTATCTAAAAGACATTCAAAACCAGCTAGCTATTTATTAAAACATAAACCGTAAATGCGAAGGTCAATATATCACAAATAATACGTATTCAATGTTTATATTTTTTTCACCTATTAACTTGTATAAGTGCTTCGTAATCGTCAAATTGGCACAAAACCAACGGACTTTTATACGTAGCTATTTTTTGTTAATACTCATTCAAATAAATCAATTAACTTTGATATAAATGAGTTTGTGCGAAACTAATTTATTTATATCTTAGCATGACCTCTACATTTCTCGTTTTTGTTAAAAAAAAAACACGTTTTAGTCTAAAGTATTTAACACAAAGCTGATCGTTTTAAAAAACGGCAGAATGTTACAAATTCGACATCAATGCAATTGGTCGCCTAACGTAGGACTTGAATTTCTAATCAACATTAACCTAGAAACGACTTTGGTAAGACCAAAAAGTTATTGGAAACAAAGTCAAAATTAAGATCGACAGCTGCTAGATAGGAGTAATTTAGGAAAAACGATAAAAAATCTGCAGTTTTTCTGATGATCGGGATAGTTTCCGCGAGATAATTGACGTGTCCCGCTGTTGTTAGACTCCTTTTTAAAAATAAACGTAAAAAAATATTATGAAGAATACTTAATTACCACTACTATAATTAAAAGTAAAATAAAGTAGTTAACGCTTTTTATTACATTCTATAAATAGCTAAACATAGTAAATAGTTGAGGAATCTTCAACACAACATGTTAATAAGAAAGACAAATATAAAACTGCTTTTCATCGCGGTAAATAATATTTGATCTAATTGACATCCGGTTCATGGTTAAATGTATGTGTGTGTAAGATTTTGTATATATATAAACTTTACAAAGGAAATCTGTGGCATAAACTTGGTCAGATCTCATAATCTGATGACTAAAAAAACATAAAAAATAATTTGATACTACTATCTTATCGGAAGCAAGCGTCAGTTAAATAGAATACAGCACTTATCAACACTTAAACTCAATAACGTTTCTTTTAATAATGAATCAAACTTTGTGTTAAGAACATATTTTATTGTAAATCATACACCCATTTTTAAACTCGAGACAAGCAGTCGCGGAAAACAACGAACAGTGTCAAAGTTGAGACGTGATTATTTTGATACAGTTTAGTGTTTGGTGAATATTTCGTCGGAACTCACGTTTGTAATAAGTATGAACTATTCAATAAATTAAATGTCCCTTTTTCACATATTTGTATCTATTATTTCTTTAAAAATAGTTAAAAAAAGTTCTGTAATGATTTAGTTTAAACACACATGAAGATGACAATGTTATTTGCACTGAGTAATTGAACTCTTGCTCAGTAGGTTATCGTCGTAAAAACATGCCGATTAAACCTAACATAACGTTGGCAATAAAACTATCGTTATTTGCCGCACACTGAGAATTCAAGATAAGGAAGTCTAATAAGAACAAACATAGTATAAATGCACTATATGTAGTTTATATAATTTGACTATATTACATTACTCGTTTTTGTCTATCAATAACATCATTACTCTATAATTTCAATAGTTAGATATACAAAAAAGTTTGCTTAACTCACTTTAAATTACTTTATTCACTTTAATATGGCTCTACTTAATGATTGCTGAAATAATCAAGAAGGTATTATTGTTTACTTAAAAAAAAACAAAAAAGCTTCTGGTTGTATCACGCTCAGAATGAATACGAATCAAAAAGACCCTTAACTCTTCAAAATCACTTATTTTACCTGGACATCATACAAACACACACATAAAATCATAACAAACTAATACGTTCGAAGAATTTTAAATCACTTTGAAAAAATAGCAAATGTTTCTTATAAATTGTTTAAACATTCGTGAGACTTCATAATAACTAATTATTAAACTCCGCCACCGGAAAAATAGACGTGAGTGTATTTAATATTTCTAATATTGCATACTTTATTTACAGTCAGAATGGGGGGTTGGTTGAGTCAATTATGGTGGGGAGGTGACCCGGACAACGTGAACCCTATCTCCGGTCTAACGAAAAGAGAGGTATATGCCGTGCAGAAGTCCTGGGCTCCCGTAAACAAGAACTCCGTGGCTACCGGCACTGAGCTACTCAAAAGGTTGTTCTAATATCTTATCTCAACAACAGAGGTCTCTGATAGCACTGTTAACTGTAAAAGTCAAATATTTAATAACTTTATCTGTAGAAACAAGAAATGTTTACGGTTCACTAGCTGTAATACATAATTTGCTAGTAGCTTTGCCCGCGACTTCGTTGACGCGCAGTAAAAAAATCTAGTAATCAATTTAGCCTCGGTCCAGTAATGTTTGAGTTTATTCATTTCATACAAAAGTACAAATCTTTATATTAGCATGATAGCTTTCGCCCGCGACTTCGCCCACGTGGATATATAAAAACAAAAGTAAGTAGCCTATGTGCTCTTCAAGACTATGCTCTACTTCTCTGCCAAATTTCATCGAGATCCGTTCAGCAGTTTAGGCTACAAACTCTAACAAACATCCATCTAAACTTTCGCATTTATAATATTGGTAAGATTCAATTTCAAAATCACAACTTTTGTTAGTGATTGCAAACTTTTTTTTGATATGTTAGTGAATATTTTAGCACTGCATTGTCAAGAGCCGGAAATATCTCACATGTTTGATTGCAGCCGTTCGATGAGATGAGACACTTGATTTTTTTTATAAAAAGATCATACGAAGATGACGAATTGTTGTATAAAGATTATAAAGAAGAAATACATCGTTTACCATATAAAAATAACCTAAATTGTTCAACTTCATTAACTGTTTTCTCCCAAATGTGGCCAATTAGATATTTACGTTTTTTTTTGTAATGGGAACACTTAAAACCATAAAATAGAGTCACATTTTATTAAGATAAAATGTAATACAATATGAAACCAAAGTCCTTTTAGCGAAATCGTAAATCTAGTTCGCAATGTGCCAAATTTTATTTTTAAATTTACGTCCTTAGTCATTTCTATGAGACATGGCTTGTTTATTGCAAGCCGGGGATGCGGCCTTGAGAACGAAAATAATTTAAAAAGATCTCGCATTTATCTAGGGAAAATATGACGTAATCCAAGAATGGTTGAATAAATTATTTTACTCTGTATCATTGTATGATTTTTTTTATTGAAAACAATACATTTTATTTTAAGTGAAATTTTTTTTAATGAAAATTTAGTTCGTAATATCTTATCGTTGCTTTAGTATGTTAATTACTTTCTTTTTTGTCGATGAAATGTCCGGATGTTAAATCGCGAATCTAAAAATGAAATTGGACCTGAAAAATGATAGGCATCACACATATTGTTCGGTAAACGTGCACACGTGGCGCGCAAGTGCGATCAACGCGCAAGGCGCGTGTAACGTGCTTTCCTTTGCTCTTACGCTATCTTTTTTTATTAACCGTCAATGTGACAGTTTGTTTTTTTCTCTTTTAAATCCTGTCAATGGCCAGTTAGCGTTGCTCTTGTGCATTTCAAAAGGTTTTTTTGCTAACAGTTTTATTAGTGGCCAGTTTTTCATATTTTGCGTTTTTTAGGCCTATATTTTTTTTTCATTTCGCTTTTGTTTTACTACTTCTTTTAATCTATAATTTATTTATAGTAGTTAGGTCTTAAATGGATATTTATGATTCTTGCACCATATTTTATAACCTGTAGATTTTCTAATCTAGAATTAAGCTATTTCGGTCACGTTGCTACGCGCTCCCCCGGAAACTCAGATAAGCTTACTATTACAGGTAAAGACGAGGGGAAGAGACCCAAAGGACGCCACCCCATGCGCTGGACGGACCAGATATGTACCACACTCGACATTACCATTCACAACGCTATCCACGTCGCAGGGAATCGCACAGAGTGGAGAAACATCCTTAAATAAATGGTCAAGGATAGTGGTCGCGACCCTCAGGAATGAGGAAAAGATATGGAGAGAGAGATAAATAATGTAAACGAAAAGTTGCAAAATTTACCTGAATATTTTCAAATGCCAATAATAACAGACTACAATTGTAAGTCATTTTGAAAGTTAAAAAAAAGTCCTAAAAGTATATGTAAATAGTCTAGAAAACATTAACCTACTTTTAAGGTAATTATTTAATACTAGTTGATGCTCGCGACTTCGCCCGCGAGAAAAAATGTAGCCTACATTACTCACTGATAACGTAGCTTTCTAATGGTGAAAGATTTTTTGAAACCGGCCCAGTTTTTGAGTTATTTCAATACAAAAATACAAATCTTTCCTGTTTATTATTAGTATAGAAGTACGGTTGACCTCTTGATAATTATTCATTTAAGTAAACACTCAAAAATCGAAATGGAAAAGTTCTGTATTTTTTTTACTAGCTCTTGACCGCAATTTTGTGGTCTTGGAATTAAAAAAAAACATATTTTCGTTGCGAAGTTATTGAGTTATATGAAAAAATATTTTTCTCATGCAGCCAGTCGGAAGTTATTTTATGTATAAAATTGTCCCACGAAAGTTTAAATAATTTAAGGGCTATTTTCAACTTAGCAAATAACATGCAAACTTTCGCTTTATATGTAGTAAGACTTTTTTCAGACATAGGTCAATGAACTTATATCTTTTACAATTTGAACGTCTTACAACCAAATATCTTAACAATATTTAACTAAGTAACAGAATCTTAAATGATAAAATCACGCTTAAACTCCAAATTCTATGAAAACATATCCATATTTTGTTCCCTGTCAGAGTGTAAGGGGCGCTTACGAAGCGAAGTGTTTAAATTCCTTTCAGTAATCAGCAGTTACTCCTTAAGACCAATTAATTTTGAAATATCTTACTTCTTACTAATATTATAAATGCGAAAGTTTAGATGGATGGATGGATGGATGTTTGTTAGAGTTTGTAGCCTAAACGGC
>JAOCNA010000002.1:6265428-6275916 GCA_026546675.1 Papilio helenus
AATTTTAAATACTTCTCTATATATTCAGAATTTTTATTTAATGTCAACGTGTTTGGTAATCTTAGTTTTATTAAAATTTGATGAATTTTTAATTTATAACTGACAATTGTTATGCAAGAGTTACGATGTTTTAGTACCGACAGTGAAAAAAATATTTCCTTATATTCTGCGTCGTTTCATGGTTATTGATTCATTTTATTCCAGTTTATAATCAGTTATCATACGTCCTGTATCCATCCTATCTGTAAATAAAATTGTTTTCAATGTGTTTTTATAGCAACTAACATCCTTTTATTATATTAAGTTAATTTATTTAACTAAAAATTACCTCCTGAAAATCCAACTAAAAAAAAATAAAGTAACACGCCAAAAAGTGACGAATGTAAGACATAAGCCCAAAATATCGTTTAGTTTTTTGCTAAAAAAATAACACTGTAGATCAAATATTTTTATGAGTTAAAAATTCGTTGTCAGTTTTCGAGTATCTCGTTAAAGTACCTCCACAAATTGCATACTCGTAGTTTGCCAAGTTTTTTCAACCAGTGTTTTAAAATTCGGCACGAAAAAACCATTAGAGATTCATAAATTTTATTTCGTTGTCGCCGGGTACTTTGCGATATTTTAATTAAGAACAGTTTTTACAATGTTTTTTTATTTAAAACAAACGAATGTTAAGTAGTGTCTTGCTCATCTAAATCATAAAACGGTACATTAGCTGTGCATCTAAGTGCGGTGGTAAAAATAGAATTGTAATTTTTATTTTAATTCTAACCAGGTTTTCGGTAGACCTAAGTCAGATGCGATCTCTTCGTCTTTTCTTCAACGATGACAATTGCACGTGCGGGCAGCTGGTGGTGGCGTCGCGGGAGTCGCAGTACAAGATCCTGCATTTCCATCACGGTGGCCTCGACCACCTCGCGCAGGTGCTGCATAGGTGGCACTCCTTGCTGCACAACATCAAGCTCACGCCAGGTACCATATTATTTGTAAGCATTTCAACTATATAATAGTTCTTAATCAAAGTTAAATTGTTATCTAAACTAAGCCATACATAAGACACCAGATGGACGTACTGAAGTAATACCCAACAAAGATCGCTCATTGTTCTTGGAGCTCGAGGCTGCAGCGTCTTTTAGGTCGTCGCTATTTTATAATCTATTTTATTCTTTCCGTAAGCTAAAAAAAAAAAAAAAATCATGTTAAATCATGTTGTCATTTTAATGTTACAGGCTCAGAAGAACCTAACTTACCTTATCGACACTTCATGGTTTGTCGTCCCGAAGTCCAAAAATCAGAACAACACCCAGAAGAGGGGAAAGTCTCTAAAATAACTCCAGAATTGTTTTACGGAAAGATTATGAACAGTAAAGGTATTATAGAAGATGATCTCTTCTTGAGAAAGTGTGTCTTCTTTGGCGGTCTGGATAAAGAATTGAGGAGAGAAGTGTGGCCGTTCCTTCTTCACTGCTATCCTTACAGTTCGACGTATGAGGAGAGGGAAATAATACTACAGATAAGAACAAGGGAATACGAAGAAATTAACAAAAGAAGATTGGAGAAAATGACTCCAGAACAGCACGCGATATTCTGGAAGACGGTTCAGTGTGTTATAGAAAAAGACGTTATCAGAACGGATAGAGGAAATCCATTTTTTGCTGGCGAAAATAATTATAATATTGAAATCATGAAGAATATTCTATTGAATTATGCCGTTTATAATCCGGTGCTCGGGTAAGTCGATATTTCCTTCCTACTTTTATCATGAGTTAAAACGAGGCCAGTTCAGAGGTTAAACGTTCGCCTCGCGATGTAACGGTCAAGGATAAAATCAGCTCAGAATACGAATTCAGTGTGTCTGTATAACTGATGTTGAGAGTAGTTTAAAGCTCGCTGACGACCTCAGTCATTTATTAGTCCCCTTTAGTGTAGTTGGAATATGAGAAATCTATACGAAAGGTGCATCGACATATAGAATGTAGACCTAGAATGAGAAATCCACCTACTTTGTGACCATTAAACGATTCTGCGTGTGGTAATAAAGTCTTGGTTCGATCCTGTATATTCTATGGTAATCTTTGTAACCAGATACACGCAAGGCATGAGCGACCTGTTGGCACCGGTGTTGTGTGAGATCAAATGCGAGGCGGAGGCGTTCTGGTGCTTTGTTGGGCTCATGCAGCGCGCGATCTTCGTCTGCACGCCCACAGACAACGATATGGACAATAACCTTGTGAGTAAATTAAAGTATTCAAATTTTCATAGACATTTTAATACACATATGGTACAAAAACCCACTTCACGTGATTATGGTATATGCGAGATAAGTGTGCTAGTATTGTGCCTAAACGAAATCCTTTTTATCTGCCTACTTCTTTGAGTTGCCGGCACGTTACTTGTTTAGAGCAATTCCTTTGTGCACTTTGTTCATTATTATGTTGTTCTTGAGGGTCATGACCCGTTACTTCCTCACGCATATTGATTAAATTGTGTGGAACAATGATGAATTTTTAAATATTGATTTAAATGCATTTAATCTTTCTATTGGAATATTCATTGCATATCCTACAGCTATTGTTGGCTGATTATAAAAATTTAATTGCAGAGTTTCCTGCGGGAGCTCATCAGGATAATGTTACCACATTTTTACAAACATTTGGAGAAGCATGTCGACGCCATGGAGTTGCTGTTCTGTCATCGATGGATACTATTGTAAGTTAAGAAAGTTTGCCGTTGACTTTACGAAGTTACTTCACCATTTTAAAAATGAAAAGACCATGAACATTTACACTCGGCGAGCATCTTAGAGATTACAAAGGGGACCAGGATTATTGCTTATATAGGATAACTCTTACATTTTAGAAACTAGATGTATAGATGTAAAAGAAGTAAAACAAGTTAGACTTTAATGAAATGTGTATGTGCTTAGTATTTATAGTACTACAATTTGTTTTTTTTTATATCATAAGGTGTTAAACAAGGAAGCGGCCATCTGAAACCGCCATAATAGCGAAGCGACCGCTGCCCATAGACACCCGCAAATGCAGATGCGTTACCTATCCTTAATTGACAGAGGATATTTTCCCTTCATGCGTCTCCTCCACCGTCATATCCACTTTCCCTTTCCATTCTCTCCTTATAAAAGAAAGGATGGGAAGGTAAAGAGCACTAAAATTAGGTCTGCGGCGCACACACTCATCAGAAGAAACGTTTGTTGCACAATATGACAGATGTTTGCATCAATATTGCAGATGTTTCAAGCGTGAGTTCACGGAGGCGGTGGCGCTCCGCATGTGGGAGGCGTGCTGGGCCACCTACCAGACTGACTACTTCCATCTCTTCCTCTGCCTCGCTATTATCGCGGTCTACGCTGATGACGTCATCGCGCAGGACCTTAACACAGACGAAATGTTGCTGCACTTCAGTTCGCTGGGTAAAGTCTATTGTCTCTGACCTATAATTTTCATAGACAAAATTACGGATATTTTTTTACTGTACACTTACGTTTATATCGGTCACTGCCAGTGCTTTTTTAGATTATTCGTTAATG
Source organism: Papilio helenus (assembly GCA_026546675.1). NCBI lineage: Eukaryota > Metazoa > Arthropoda > Insecta > Lepidoptera > Papilionidae > Papilio > Papilio helenus. Next base: position 6,268,976 of record JAOCNA010000002.1, read on the forward strand.
ATTCATACGTTATCTAAAAATATTTGTCTGATAACACAATCAGATACGATTTGACCATATTGACATTTTTGAAATGATAGAATATGGGCAAAAACGAACATCGGATCGTTTGGCCTGAACAGTTTGGACTGTTTAGTTTTTTTTTATTTACCTTTTAACGATAAAAAATCAACTTAAAAGCAGTTTTACATAATAAACGTTAAGTAAACCTCAGTGATGTGTTCACTAGTGGCTTTGCGTACATAAATATTGAATCAGTTAGAATCGAGCGTGTATAGCGGGTTTAATCTTCAACCTTCCACAGCGATGTACATGGACGGTCGGCTGATCCTACGTAAGGCTCGAGGTCTCCTTCACCAGTTTCGTCAGCTGGTGCGTATCCCGTGCACGCTGGCGGGCATGTGTCAGCGCTGTGGACCCGGCATTTGGGACTCCACGCATCGCCCCAGCGTCGAGTGCACCGGCGCACATGACTTCTGCGCATACGCAGTGCAATAAATGGAATGAAGATTTGAAATAAGGAACTTTACGGTTGAGTATTTTAAATATAGAATTAGATGTAATTAACCAAAGATTGATAAAGCTGTTAATCACATTTCAACGACATTTTTTTGACTGATTGAAAAATATAGTTTCTCTGAATATTTGTAACTTTGAAAGATTATTTTAATTCAGATTCAGTAACTAGATTTCTTTTTGTAGTTATTTTAGTTTTGTAGTTTTTTAGAGAAAACACCACGTAATTTCTAGTCATTGTAAAATAGAAGTGTTTATTCCTATATATCTTAGTACAAATTTATTTAACTCCGCGTGCCTATCAATAAACTATACAAAATAAATGCTTGATATTGCATAAGTTTGGTCCAATTTGCCGTCATATGCATATTGCCTATTGTGACGTGATGACATGAATTGTGCGTGACGTCATGAAACCATCGGCAAAGCTGCTGCTCACGAGTAATACGTGATGGTATTGATTAAATATATGGTGAAAAATCTAAAACATTAGTAATGACATTTTGTGAAATATCGTTCTTGTAAAGATATGTACTTGACGTTAGTGTATTTACTAACCAAAGATATAGTTAAGTAAATATATAAGACGCAAGCAAAAATAGCGTAGTTATTTAGGATGTTGACAAAATATTTATACAGGTTTCTGTTACAAAATCAGTGTTTGTTCAAAATTTGTAATCTTCAAAATTATATTTATGTCTTTTTAAAATCTTAAATAAAAGTTCAAAGTATTCAATGTTCTCTTAGATTAAATAACAGTATTATAAATGTATGAACGTTTTGTAAAGGTTGAAGAGTTTTATCAGAAATATCTCTATATTTGGACATATCAACTGGTGTTCGTTGTGTTCAACGTCGAATTTATTTAAAACATACTTGGAGATTTTATTCCAAATATTGCCGCAAAACAGCAAACTGTTAAAACTCCGTGACTAAAACTTATTTTGCAGGAAGTATTTCGTTGTAATAACAAACACAGAAAACACCATTAACGTTCATCGAAGTTATTATGGCTCCAAACTATAGATATCTAGTAATTCGTTTAGATGTAAAAAAGCGACAATCAAACAATAGAATGACATTTTAGATGTTGCGCTCAAATATCGCTGTCGGAACATTCACATAAAAACATGCTGTTAGGCACGCAACAGTTGCAATACTTTTTAAGGAATGTATTTTGTTATTTTTTCGATAGTGCATATCGCTAAGGAAATTCGAAAAGGATCTTATTAAATAAAACGACGAGTTTTGTTTGAAAAACATTAAACATAAGTGTATATTAAAATACCATGTACCTGAGGCGTATTAACTTTATTGTCTCATATCGTAACTGCCATATCTTAAAAAAATACATTGACTGTACGTATATTTGGCAGCTATTAAAGAAAAAATATGGTAAAAGTTTGTTGAAGTGTTTTATAAATTTTAAAGTAAAGATATAAAAGAAAATTTTTGTTATTAGAGTAAATGTAAATTTCATTAAATCGTACTTCAGCAAACTGTACCTGTTTCGCAGTGAAATTTTCATTTTGTTTTATTCACTTCATAATTTTTTTTTTTAAATTCTGTAAATGGTTATTCTTAAAATATTTTGCAAAATAGGAATTGTTACGCATACACTGTGATATATATCGATCTGCTTGTAATATTGTTTATAATGATGTAATGGATTTTAGAAAATGTATTCCTACCTTATTTAAAATAAATGTTTCAGCAATTATATTTTGCTAATTTTATTTCTCAAGGCGAAGCTCATTTTGTTATCATACAGAATTTTGGTAACTCGAGATGACGCCATAGTAGGAATGTGGCAACACTTTTAATTTGTATATTCTCTTAGCTTCTAATTTTTTAGTATCAATCACTGACCTCTATTATATTTATGGGTCTGTGGTAAAGATTATTAAGAAAGAATGTTTTCAATTTACCTAATTTCGCGACTCTGTCACTTTTTACATCTCACCTAACAACTCCAGTAACCAAATTATAACAACACTTTAACCGCTAAAAACAGACTTTAGAAACGATTTATTTCGAATGAATTGATAAAGTCGATTTATATTTTATATCGATCATAGCTTAAATTTTACGTTTTACTAGGCCAACTCTTTTAAACCCTTACACAGTTAGAACGAAAACCTATTGTTTTTATGAAAATGTTTATTATTTTTTTATTGTACTTTTATAGCTTTAACTTCTATTTCTAATTTAAATCAAAATAAGAGTAACAACACCGTAATTCCATTTTCATTGGTTTACCATATATACCTAAACTGTTTTTAGAAGTAATAAGTTGACCATAAAGTACATAATTTTTATATTTTAGTATAATAAATAATAAGTAATGTTTTTTTTTAACTGGTTACAGACTTTGATAACATTATCATTTTGTTTCTGTCAATGTCGTGGTGACCTTCAAGTGCTTAACAACGTAATGATGGCTAAAATTGTTCCTTTCCATTCCGGATCTTATCCATTAACCATGAAGGCTGTCGGATTTTACAAGTTTCTGCCAATATCTGATGCGAACAGTCTCGTCGATCTTGAAGTAAGTATTCCAAAACTGGAAAGTAATCAAGTTTTAGTAGAAGTTAAAGCTGTTTCTGTTAATCCCATAGACACCAAAATGAGAGCTCCGAAGCCTCATATAAACAGTTTTCCAAGAATTCTCGGTTGGGATGGAGCCGGTACAATTGTGGCCAAAGGTGTTAATGTTAAACCTAATGTTTTCAATACAGGAGATGACGTAATCTTTACGGGAGATATATTCCAAAATGGCTCTAATTGTCAGTATGTAGCTCTCGACGAAATATTTGTTGCACCAAAACCAAAGAACCTTACATTTGTACAAGCGGCTGCTATGCCACTTACAACGGTCACGGCATACGAAGCACTTTATGATCGACTTTCATTATCTGATAAAGATAAAGGTAAGTCTTTGCTAATAATAAACTCTGCCGGAGGAGTTGGCTCCGTGGCTTCACAGTTGGCTGCTAATTTGAATCTTATAGTGATTGGTACAGCTTCACGTCTCGAAACACAAGAATTTTCAAAGAAGAATGGAGTTGATATAATTATAAATCATACCAAAGATTTACTTCCACAACTGGAAGCTCACGGTTTTGGCAACGGAGTTGATTACATCTTGGCTAATTATGATCCTTATCCATATTGGGATGTAATGATGAAAGCTATCAAACCTCAAGGTAAAATATGCCTCATCGTTGACAGCAGTGGACTTGTAGATTTAAGACCACTAAAAGACAAAAGTATAACACTAGTGTATGAAATGATGGCCACAAGAACAAAATATAATACAGAAGACAAATTTAGACATCATGAAATTTTAAAGATTGCATCAAAAATGCTTGATGAAGGTACACTAAAAACTACACTTACGAAAACTTTGTCGCCAATAAATGCTGCTACATTAAAAGAAGCTCATAAAATGATGGAAGAACAAAAAATGGTTGGAAAATTGGTACTATCTGGATTTTAAACCAAAAATTGTTTTTTTGAAATAAACTTTGTAACAATCGATATTATTTTTTATTAAACAAGCCCTATCCCATTTCACAGAATAATAACGATCAAATGAACGCTCTTACTTAGAATCGGTGAAAAGCCTAAAAGTCTAGAAGAGGTCACAGTGGAATGGACCCGCAGACATGTACTTTCTGACGAAAAACAAATAAAAATCTGATTTAAAAATCTGCTGAAATAAAATATTTGTTATTGTACTTTCCAGGGACTCAATAGCTTTGATTGAATACGTGCTATAAACATCGGTGAAATCTGTACGAACCGCACTCTTACTTAAATAATAACATCACATGAATTTAAGGAATTTAAACTCGGTTTTAGTTTGTTTTTGCTTGAGATCAGAATAAAGGTGGGTATAGATATTCGTAAACACTGAGACGAATTAGTTTTTGTCGCTCAGTCTCATTATCTTTATGGATATACATTTCTTTAGATGTGATACATGTATTAAGATTTGTAAATAATAGTCAGATTAGAGAACGAAATGGGCGAAAACATAACAGTTTCCCCACCCAAAAATTTAGTTTGTCATTTACCAGTGTATTATTAAAAGCGACTATAGTAATTTGCAACAACTTAACATAAATTATTTATAACTGAGATTCCCGAGGAACGCTCTGAGCTCACTCTGATGTAAAACCAGCCTTAGGCGTTTTGTGAATAGCATATCTATACATATGTTAAATCCATTGTTACCGCCTAAATTACCTAAACTTGACCCATTTAAAAGTGTGAATTGTCATTCATAGCGTAGTCTTCGCCGGAATATGAACCAGTTAGTCGGGCTTTGTTTCTTTTAATTAATCACTAGTAAATTTGCTGTTCTATAACACAAGTCCTGCATTTGTAAGGTAGTTGCAAAATCAATTGGATATTTCAAAGTACCTTCATATTGTGTGACATGTTACTAAGGGAAATATTGACGGCAATGATTTTTAATTGCTGGTTAAGGAATTTAATATTATTATTAAACTACAGTACCTTTGGAGCTGACGTTCAAGAAGATGCAGTTCAAGAAAATGTAACGATGACAAAAATACTTCCGAAGGTAACAGGAAAGTTTCATACGACTATGAAAGCAGTCGGCTTATATCAATATTTGCCAATATCTGATAAGAACAGTCTTATTGATATGGAATTAAAATTACCAAAAGTGGAAAAAACTGAAGTATTAGTGGAAGTTAAAGCTATTTCAGTTAATCCTATAGATACGAAAATCAGAGCACCGAAGCCTTATATTGAAACTTATCCCAGAATACTTGGTTGGGAAGGAGCAGGTACAGTTGTTGCTACAGGTAAAGATGTTAATATTTTTAATTTAGTAGACGACGTATACTTTACGGGAGACTTGCGTAAAAACGGTTCAAATGCTCAATATGTAGCACTCGATCAAATATTTATTGGTCCAAAACCAAAAAACCTGACCTTTGAACAAGCAGCTGCCATGCCATTCACAACCGTTACAGCTTTCGAAGCACTTTACGATCGACTTTTACTTACTAGTAAAGATAAAGGTAAGTCGCTGCTTATAATAAACAGTAGCGGAGGCGTTGGCGCTATAGCAACACAGTTGGCTGCTTATTTGAAACTCAAAGTGATTGGAACAGCTTCAAGTATCGCAACGGAAGAGTTTTCCAGAAGAAACGGTGCCCAAATTGTGGTAAATCACACAAAAGATTTGCTTCCACAACTGAAAGCTAAAGGATTTGGTAATGGAGTTGATTACATTTTGGTTAATGATAATCCTTACCCTTACTGGGATGTCTTGATAAACGCTATTAAACCTAAAGGAAAAATATGTATCATTGTTGATAATAATGGAATGGTAGACATAAAGCCACTTAAAGACAAAAAAGTAACATTAATGTCTGAAATGATGGCCACAAAAATGACCTATGATATCAAAGACAAAGGTAGACATCATGATATTTTAAATATTGCGTCAAAAATGTTCGACAATGGTACACTAACGCCGACTCTCACAAAAACATTGGCACCAATTAATGCTGCTACTTTACGAGAAGCTCACAGACTTATAGAAGAAAAACGTTTGGTTGGAAAATTAGTTCTATCAGGATTTTAAAATAAATACCATGCATTTTTGATTGAAATAAACTTTCTCAACTAAAGTCATACATTTTATTGTATTTGCAGTACACTTGGGTCAAATTCTTGTCCCTTAAAAGGAGATCCTTCCGCATTCCAGGCTTTTTTTAATATTTCCATATTACGGATTTCATCACTTGTCGGTAAACCTTTCAGCTTCTGTTCTTGGTTCCATTGCAATTCTCGAACCTAATCAAATAAAATACTACTTAATGTCATTTTACATTTTAATAAGTAATACATAATTAAATGATAATGATGATGAATGATTTATTTTTGCATCAGGTAAAATGAAACCTTAATTACTAGTGTACTAAAATATATTTTACCTTTGCAATGTGATCTTCGGGTAGTTCATCAAGAGGCCTTGAAGCATCAATCTTATTCAAATCAATTGGTTCTTCGCCACTGAGTAATCTATCCCACCATCGCTCTTGTACTTTATCTGCAAATTTTATTATAAGCAAAAATTTATTAAATGTACTTAAGACTGTTACCATGAGTGTTTTCTTTGAAATCAAAACTTGTGATATATTTGCTGCATAGTTGTGACTAATTGTTTGTTTAAGATGTAACACAAACACTTAAATGTCAGACATAATAATGATATAACTTGCTGATGTCATTAGATAAAATTATCTATATAGACAACAATCATGATCATCAACTTGCCCTTATCCCTACGGAGGGTGGCACAGCATGTGCTACTCTTCCATACAATTCTATCAGCCGTCATATTTGAATCCACTCCCTTCTTAAGCATATCCTCTTTCACA
>JAOCNA010000002.1:6283137-6295592 GCA_026546675.1 Papilio helenus
GGCTTTACCGATATGGCTGAAAATTGGTGAGGAGGTAGCTTAGAGCCAGGAGAAGGACATAAGATACTATTTATTCCCTTCGACAGAAAAAAAAATTCCACGCGGACGAAGTCGCGGGCAAAAGCTAGTTAAGAATAAGATTGAAATAAAACCTCACTGTTCCAAATCGGACACCGTTAAGGCCACAGATGCTTACACTATGTTATATAAATTCATACGTAAATGGGTAAATAGAACAACTTACCTTTTTATTTACGACCCTTTAAACTTGTAAAGGTAACATTTTATTATTTATCATGTGAAACTCTGTGTATGTGAATGTCATTTTACGTAAAGGCATGGCTGCCGTTTTTAACAGAGTATAAAGTAATTGTTGATGACCCAACAGTTTCTAAACCTCTTATCTTCTGAACAATTCTCTCATAATTGTCTTTGTCTCTCCCGCTTAATAATCGTGCATTCCTTTCGCCTTTTGTTTCGACATATTTTGGTTTATTTTTTTATTTATGCATATTAACTGTACTAGGCCTTGTAGAAAGGTATAAATACACAGATACTCTAAGTATCCAATCCAGTAATAATAAAGAAGTAACGGCCCGAGCTGAGGCTCCTAAGGGAGCCCTCGAGCTAAGTTACTCATAAACGAGGTTTAGGCTAATCGCCATCTGCGCTCGGCCACCTCAAGCCCGGTGAATCTGTAAATGCCTCTTCAAGGCAAACAGTGGCAATTCATTCACAAAAAAAAGATAAGTATTTGGTTTGATAATTGCAATACTCAGCGGTTTCATGGTACTTAAGGTCGTCATTTACGAATTAAGTATAAATTAAAAGTGATTTCTATTTATCAATGTTCTAATGACTTTCTCGTCTAGGATATGAAGTTATCCCACACTCTGAAATTATTACAAGAAAATAACGTAATTACAATGACGACTTTGACAACATAATATTGTATACTTTTTAAGATCGCGTGTTTGACAAGGCTATGTGACGAGAGAAACTTGATATCACGACTGTACAGCACGTCATTGTCAACAATGTGTTCATGTTATGAGACAATTTCAATTAGTGTGTTTGACTGTACTTTGTAATTTTGGGGAAGGCCTATGTGCAACAGTGGGCAGATAAAGGCTGATTTGATGATGCATAGAAAAATTAAGCCAAAACATAAAGGTTTATGCGCTTATGCAATACTAATAGTATTTAAAATTGTCTATTGATATTTCTTCCGCACCAAGAAATGAGTACCTACGTACTTACGAAAGGTACTTTCTTAAAACTGGTATTAAATTTAATTCTGATATAAATAAATTAAATAAATCGACTTGATATATGAAACATCTTAGTTAACGGGAAATAATAACGTGTTACCAATTGATTAATTTAATGTCCACACTTATCTTTCCTAAATAAATACTTAATAACTAAGTTTGTATTTGCAAATATTTGCGATTGTTTATATCAAGTGCGTGTGCTGTTAGTTACGGGTAAATATTTTGAGTAAGTATTAGGGCCTGTCCCACCACTGGCTGATGGAGGCTCAGATAGCCTAAAAATGACGTCACTGTCAGATAAGGGAACAAAATCCGATATTTCCATCACATATTTTACACGTTGGATTGTTATCAGACAATTTACAATTTGTGGTGGGACAGGCCTTTAGTCTCACATACTAACAAGTCTGATAGTCATTTGTTTTAAGTTCTGCATCATAATAATTCTAATCTATTATATTAATGCCATGTGTTGTCCAAAGCGTTTCCGTTTAAGACAACCTGATATTTTTCCATGGGGCAACATGATACCTGATCCACACAGGTGTTGTCCTGTCTATTTATAACCCACCAATGAGAGGTGACCATTAAGCGTCTAGTGCGGTTAAAAGGTTTAATGCTCGAATACAACACTTGTATACTAGAAGTATTTGACGAATAAGCTATAAAACCTTCTTAGCTAATCAACTTTAAGTATTTTTGGATAACTTTCGTTTCTTCGGTATAAAACATTATTAATATACCGGGGGATATTTAATGAAACAGTATTGTTGTCTTAATCTTAATTTTTAAAACCTATGACGTTAAAAACAAAGGAAATACGATATTTTTAAACCATTGTATTTACTCCTTGATCGCACCACTGCCTTGTCCAGCCTTGAAAAGGTTAACTTGGAAAAACAAAACATTAAACGGGTCCGGTTGATCAGAGACGATGTAAAAAATTGTTTACGTATGTGTGCGTATATTGTAGCGTATGTGTGGAGGTTTTGTAAGTTGGTGTGCGTGGGGTGGCTGGCTCGTCGGCATTGCAAGGTGAGCGTGTCCCTGCGTATGCGCAGGATCTGACCTCATATCACGGCCATTGTCCCGACGCGTCTCAATTCGTATGCGTTCAATGCATCTTAAAACCCGTTAAACCTTTTTTTGTATAATTTCGATTTTGGCATGTTGGTACGAATCAAAGCACCGTTGGAGTGGTTAAAGTAATTGAATATTATTGCAATAAGCTATTTATTTTACGTACTTGCTTTTGTCTACAAAATAAAAACTTGTCTACGAGTCAATTAATCACTAATAGATACGCCATATAAAAGATATCAACGAGTGTGAGTAGCTTAAAGTCTTAGGAAACTTTGAATTATTTAAGATACGAGTTGCGTTTTACTTATTTGAGGTTTTCTATTATGATTCCACGTTCACCGGCAATTGTACTTAGCTAAGTTCTTGCGGAAAGCACAGTAGTAAATAGAAAACAGTAGCGAAGTAAGCTTGTAGCGAAAGTTGTTAGACAATAGCCAAGTAGATATAATGACAGGCGGCCGTGGGATGTGTGTCGACACTGACCGAATGCTACTTAATTAACTTGTTTGTTTCTGAATATCCCATTAGGGAAAGGTGTCGTTAAAGCTGTTGATAATTTTTTTAATGATTATGTGGACAGTTTCATAAAGAATTGAAAGGTGAGATTGTGGTTAGTTTTTAGCTCAGAACTATAATGCAAATATTATTTTGGCAAGAATCCTTCTAGATTTATTAGATGATAGTCATATTTTTGTTGGTGTTCTAGTCGAAATATCCATTAGATAAAATTCTTCTTTCCTGACGCTGACGAAGTACTGCCTGAGGAATTACTGATTCTGAATTATATTTTCCTCGTGGTATTGATTCCAGTTTTGTTTAGTTGTATTTAATTGTAACATGTAATGAGTACTTGCGACTTTCTTTGACTTTCCCATCGATTACTGCAAGCCGATAGTCAACACGATAAAAACAACGATCGATGAACTCGAGTTGAAAGAACGTCTCGCTCTGTTGCCTGATTGCTGTTGTTTTTTTTAATAAGGGCTCTTATTCTCTTACATTACGATAGAGAATATAATCAAAGCCGTTCTACTTACGTAAATCTCTCGTGGGAATTCGATTAAATTCATTGCGTCTATCGATAAAAACTATCGATTGCTCGCAACTAAGTGTGACAGCTCTACATTTTTGCCTATTCGCTTGTTACTAAAGTATGTCAAATAGTTTTTACTTTGTTCTCTGTGCAATATTGACGAACGAACTGTGAAAATGAGAGTGAACTATATTGACGGATTTGAATTAAGATAAATAGTGTAATCATAATCATTTGCATTGAGCTTTTCAAAGACATAAACAAAAATACTCGTAGATCATAGATCAACGAATGAGTGAAGTGAGCATTGGTAACTATTCTTTGTACCTTTTCTGTTTTTTCTCATGCGTATTGAAAGCTGCATAGTATCACACACAGGCCTTATAAGATAAGAGGCGCTTACGCCATAGTTGCTTCTGAGAGACACAAGTATGGATAGGGTGTAACCATGATTCAATTTTTTAGGACATCACAAATAACACTATTAACGTTTCATCATTTATCACTTCTCTTTAAATAATTAGTCGCACCTAACGAATCAAAGAACTTTATTAATCACAGAAACTCTTTAAAAGTGCATTTATAACAGATTTGAGTAATTTATTGAATTGCATTATGTTTTGTATACAATGTCGTATTCTCTTGCATAAAAGGATATCAATAAAAACCTAAGTAAAGCGTTACCTATAATTTAGTGTAATATAATTTGGCAATAACTGGTCAACCTATTTTGTCCCTTCCACTGGTCCTAGGTACGTCGACCCCCTCCCAATACTCCCCCGCCGTCAGTCAAGTTATCACTGTAACCGGTTTGTTGAACCGTCACTAACACGATCCTAGATCGTGTGTCATTGCTCGTGAATATTATCCATTATTTCGCTGAACACGGCTCAAACTGTTATGATTGGACTTGCTTGACGAGTATGATTTATCAAATGGATTTCAGTATATCTAATACTGGCTTTTCGCGACTTCGTCCACATGGAACTAATATTAAAAGATGTAGGCTATGTTACTCACTGACAACGTAGCTTTTTAAGAAATCGGCCCAGTAGTATTTGAGTTATTTCAATACTGTACGTATTAAAAATCTTTCCTCTTTATAACATTAGTATAGATTTTTTCTACATCTGCATAATTAAGAAAAAAATACATTCTCAAGATTACTCGGTGCTCTGGTTTATTCCTTTTTATCTAGTTGTATTAAATTGCTTTTTAATTACTTTACTCTGTTTACGTCAGTCATTTTTCTTGTTTACTTTACTCATATATGCGCATATGTATGGAATAATTAAAATGCGATGAGACGGAAAACGGATGTTACAAGAATATTATTTATTGCTTTATAAATATGAAATATACGTAAACAAAGAGAACAAACAGTTATTATTATATAACATTTTGTATGAGTCATATGAAGATTTAATTGGGTCTTTAAATAAATATATTATGTTTTATGTCTGCTTGTCCTTAATCTGTTGTGCATAGTTAAGCTCTTATAAAATCTTTATAAAATGTGTGTTTAGGGATTAGGTTAGATTTACGGATAATGAGTCCAAAACACTTTAAGGGTAAAAGCGTCATGTAGTACATCCTGATTCCACATACTTCTTGAATCACTTCCACAATCATACAACAGGTGTCGCTGTCTTGTTATAAAACATACTCATGATATGAGTAATATATCAAATTACGTGTGTATAGAAAGTAAATAATTTATTCAACGTAATGTCTGTACTTTCGTTACACTGTACTTTCATTTCCACGTAAAGAACACGGTTAAAATAAAGTTGATTTATGTTAGTCGAAGTATTTTATTAATTTTAGATCAATACTGAAATATAAAACACATTATTAGTACTAGCACATATGAACCTTAGGTAAATATAATTGGGAATAATTAACATAAAATGTACATAGTGTTTGAGTCAAGGTTTATGGAGGTTTTTTTATTAATCTATACTAATGTTATAAAGAGGAAAGATTTGTATTTTTGTATCTTTGTATTTTTGTATATATTGTAATAACTCAAAAACTACTGGGCCGATTTTAAAAATTCTTTTACCATTAAAAAGGTAATTTATCTGTGAGTAACATAGGCTATAATTTTTAAATGCACGCGGGCGAAGTCGCGAGCAACAGCTAGTTTTATATAATATCGTAGTCACGTTTGATGAACCTTCGCTCGACCGGATGCATTTCAACATTCACTTCATCAAGGACTCTACGCAACTTTAGTAAACGTACAAAATATTTCCGCTGTTATATCGAAATGTAAGCTCATTTAAATTAAGACAATGTTATATTTCACGTTCCTTTAGCCATACCTTACGCCCTCGCATTAGACTGGCAACCTAAATAGTTGCGAATGAACTTGACTGCAGACAATTTTGCAACTATTTGCAATATGATATGTCTGTGTGGCGTCCAGTCACGTGTTAATACAAAACAAATGATGTTGAATTTACGAACTATAATTTATTAAATGTTAATTATGAAAGAGTTAAAAATTTTAAATATAGAATGTAGTCAGCGTTTTCGTGTAAACGAAAAGCTTTCACTGTCGTTATATGTTTCTATAATAGCTATAACTATGTACCGGTCTTTCGGCAATGGAAAACCGCACTAAGGATGAATATTTTTAAATCAAATTTGGTAGTTATCCTAAATTTCCGAGTCGGTTTCAATAATCGATTAATGTCGGTCGGGGTAGGAATGCCGGAACAAAACCGGTTTTATATAATTATCCTTCGTAGACCCGACGGACTGCGTTGCAAGGTTTACGATTAGATAGGACTCTATTATTTTGTTTTTCTGATTTTTGTATTCAAGCTTTTGTTAAGTTCTTTTCAACGATTATATTGATTTCAAAAGAGTAATATGTAACAAACAAAATGGTTACTTCATGCTTTTATGGACGAAGAAGTTTTTGCAACGTTTGTAATTGCAATTTAATAGGCATAGTATTGTTTTTAACATACGCAAAAGTATTTATACGTCGGCTTGAGGTAGCATGATGAATTACTACTACTCGAGGTCATGGGCAAAGTCGGATTCAAGGAATACACTCACAATACTTCTTAATTAGGATATCGATTTACAAAGGTCGCAACGATCCCTATTTTCAGAATGATTGAAGTTCTCTAGAAAGTCGCTTGGCGGCGCTAGTGTTAAAACTTAAATTCTATTTTTTTTTATACTAAAAGGGGGCAAACGAGCGGAGGGGACACCGAAATTGATTCCTTCTTCCGATTGCGATATATATATTTTTATGTTATGCTAACACATTGTGTTTATTTCAGTCGTTCGTGACGAGTAACACGGACAACTCTCAGGCGATACTGGACAGTCTCAACAACAAGTATTACTACTACACGCGCACACGCGGCCTCTTCCGAGTCTGCTATCCAAAGGAGAGACCGCCTACAGGTTAGTTCGCGGTTTTAACAGACTGACGTACACGGATTCAAGAACTCTGAATGCAACTAGCTACATTTTGATCGGCGACAACTGTCTATCGACTTTGTTGAAGTTGTCCGTGTATGGTGGCTCTAAATCGTCTTTGTTATTTTTTTTTCGCTTTCATTTGTTTTCTTTCGTGTCCGTATCAACCGTTTTGTTTTTCTGGAAAATATTTAACTATTTATTTAAATAAACGAGTTAATTTTTATATATGAAAGTACAAATAAAACTTAATTAACAACAAATACATGGAGTAATATAAGGAAATAACAACTTATTGGTATATAGTTTTCCTTATAATAAGTACCATTTAGATGTGAATGAGAGTTACTAATTAATTGTCCAATTAACCAATGGTTTTGCAATAACACGAAAACCATAGTGGTTATTCAAATTGGAACGCAAATAAATATTACTTTACAATGGATTGCGAATTTAAGCTTTATTATTATTTGTATATAGTTGGTTTTCGTGTTGTTGTAATATCAGTAGGATAGATGTACAGTATGTCTAACAGTATAGCTTTGTGTTTAAAATAACTGTATTTGTTAGAGTGGTTCTTAGGCTTTGATTATTCATATTTTGAAAGGAATAAACAGTTTTTACTTCCAATATTATGTTATTAGTACGGGCTTCGATCAACAATTATAGTTGCTCGTAGAGTTACGTTTTCGAGACTCCATGGCAAGCGTGTATTATGTGCGATAGCCGGGTAGTTGATATCTATCTATTTCTCTCTCCTATGTACCTCTTATATAACACTTTAGGTACTTACCTACATTAATTTACATTCTAGAGTAAGTATATTATTCAACATATATTGTAGGAAACACAACATGTTTAAAATTTGTATCAAAATCCGGAAATCAAATGCATTAGCGTTTGTAATTAACATTCAAGCCGTTAGTGCCACTTTCGTTTTTTTTAAAGATTTTTCGTTCCGTATGTGAGACGGCTATAGTTTCACCGCAAACCGGTGTGAAAGGTACACAGTGTAAGCGATTCTAAAGAGCCGTTGTCTATTTCTGAGCGTAGAAAATTACATATCATCAATAGGCGGAGTACAACCTGTGATTATACTCAACACTAGTCCCCAGGGCATCTTGTCCTACATTGAATTCCATGTAATTTAAACCTAGATGTCTAGAACATAAAGTTTAAATTCCTGTATTGAAAGTTAGTCGTTCAATTCAAGTTTCAAAGTTAACCATGTCCTTTTCGTATTACCATACATTGAATAGTGGAAAGTTAATTGAGTTTCAATGGGTTTTTAATTTAATTTCAAGCCTCGTACGTGGCTTACATTGGGCACTATAATTTGGTTATGTATTGGCAATGCTTATCGAAGGTCTAGGTCGTACGTGGTAGTTGCGTGCTACTTTCCTATACTGTTTAGTTCATATTTAATGTTTTGTGACGTGCATAACTTTCAGCAATGCTAAATATACGTTCAGTGTCTTACTATACTCGTGGTACCTATAATTACATGACAACGAAGGTAAAGTAAAATAAGTAGCCGCAGTTTAGTGCCAATTGCTAAAGAGTTTACTGAAGCAATCCACATACATGCAAGGTTCATACAAATTGGTGCCTTTCAATTGATGGCAGTGTTCTTAAGGCTTCAAAATGTATCACATTATCATGAACTTTAATTGCAGAATATTTAACACATATAATAGAATTAAAACATCAACTGTTACATATAGTGTACAAATATTTTTACATTGTACTTATAAATAGAAACGTGATGAATTCTTTATTAGCTGTCAAGGCTTGATGGCACATATGGATATGTCACGTTTGGACATGATAAATGACTATGCAAATATTGACCTAGCATATTCCTCTAGCCTTCCTTATCATATTTATTGTAGAAGATATCAAATAGTCATCACTCATTGTTCGATACTTACCTTCAATATTATTGCATTTTGGCGACTGTATATCAACTGTTTCGTAATGTGTGTTACATTTTTTTTATATTTATAGTGTATTTGCTCACTTTGTTCTAGAATCTTCACCATCTTCCTGTCTATACCACGCTAAATAGGTATATGTAGGTTCCTACCTCCGTTTTGCTCCTTCAGATCGGTTCAGCTTTCATAATTTCAATTGTCATTTCTTAAATACGTCATCTTTAGCGCATTTTATCTATTCTATGCCTATTCTAACCGATGTCTGTACCCTTCCGCATTATTTAAGGTTCCCCTTTATTTGTGCTATGTTTTCAATTATTTGTCGACTATTGTTACGAACATTATACAAAATAATGTCTAGGTCGCATACTATTGGCATTGTTGTTAATTGTTTTGTATACTTTACCTTGTCACAGTTTAATTATCAATTTCACAGTACTCTATTAACGTTACAATGTATTTCCTTATAATTTAATTAACAAGGAACCTTAATAGGACATATCCGATACTAATTATTCGATTCTTAAATATTCGATTCATTTTACTTGTCTAACGTATTGTTAATCACTTTACTTCGACAAGCGATGTAAAGATCATTATAAGAATTAAAAACCATAGAATGTGAGATCGAGGCATTAAGGTTGTCGCCTACAGATTTCCTAAAACTACGGTCACAGCCCTGACCTCTAAATGACTATTGTTACGATATTTTCATCAGTAATATTACAATAATAAATAATCTGATCTAGTCTCAAAGATATGACGACGGGAGATTTTTAATTTTGTCCCAGATAACTAAATCTAACATTTGAATCACTTAAGTATTTTTTTCGTTTGTTCGTGTTTCGTGTGTTTTTTCAAAACTTGAATATTAGATATGAATAAGGGAAACTCAAATAGTAATAATTATAATACAACTTACATTCCGTTATACTCATAACTTTTATTTATTGAAATGTTACTTTTATTTGCGCAATCCTGAAAAAACAATGCCACAGTTTATTTTGATACCTCACGTAGAAGTTTAATATATGTTTTTACTTCGTTGCATCAAGGGAACTTAATAATACACCACTTGTCTGTTTTTGTTAGTTATTTACTGCGTTGTCAAATGCCATCATGGTTTTATACAACAAAACTATTTAAGTGTAAAAGGTTAGTATGGTATTATCTAAAGGTTGCTTATCAATTTGAACTATCCATAAATGAGAATATAATAGACATAATCTTATTTGACCTTGATGTTTGAATCTACGAATATTCAAAGTATTTTTAGATACATACATTTTAGCGTTTGTCTATAGTTTCCTTGATTTAGAAGTCGTACTGCATTTATCTATTTGATACAATTAAAACTTATAAAAGATTCATTCAACTTCAGAAATGCTTTAATCCAATTAGACCAGAGGTAAGTCTACGAATATTCAACGTACTTCATGTGACTTTAAATCACGCAAAACATAAATAAACATACTTGAAGCATAAGGAACTAACTCTATTTACCAATGTCAGAATCACATGTAACAAGTATTAACTTAATATAACCTTGTGGCAAATATTAAGGTACGCAATTTGTAGTCATTACATGCTTAAGTTTTGTAACTACGTGCAGTGTCGGCTTTTTTAAATTGCTTTCGTAATGTCAAATTAATGAATCAAACTGTCAAAACTGCCTGTCAATATACACACATACATGTGTATATGTGTGCGTTTGTGTGTGAAATCGACATTGTTATTGGGTGGCAATGCAACGCATGTTGGGCAACCGCTGGATTAAGTGCTTGTTGCCTCGCACCATTTAATGTCTGCGAATCATGCAAACACATTTGTAAATCAAATCTGTTATTGATATTTAAATTCACTGTATTAGATCACATTTGTATAGCAACATCATTTTATCATTATTAACATTGCTATCAATATTATATATGTTGTGATAAGTCTAGTCTCTCGTCTATACTACAATCTGTCCAAAACGCATTCTATATAATCAGTTCTGGGCGTTCATTCTGATACCCAACTGGTTAGCTTTTGCATTGACATCCTATCCAACTTTCGGCATAGCTTCCCGTTTTGGCAGAGCTCTGACATCTCCGCGGAGGCCTCAGGGTCACTGGCTACAGTCTCCACCACGAAGTCTGCAGGATTGTGCGTTGATGGACAGATCTGACCGACTTCGGTTAAAAATGGTACGAGAAGTGGTGCTGCACCCTGATCGATAGTGTTTAAGATTATAAAAAAGTTTGTATAATACATGTGCCATATAATATAATTAAGAAAACAAAAAAGAAGCACTGATGAACCCAGGTTCTGATTTGAATTTGGAACTTAAGATCTGAAGGTCATTTTATTGTTACACAGAGGCTTTGTCAAAATGATTCATGTATCATTCTACATTTAGTGGTTCTTTTAATGATTAAACTACGCTAAGTGCGTTCAATTAGCGACTTGAGTGCGTTCAAATCATTATCAACTAAAACATTAGTCCCTATTTCCCAACGAAATGATTTCTAAATTACAACTTTGTTACATTACGCGAGGAAAATGTCTTCAAGTAGATTTGGAGATATTTACAAAGTTGGTCAAACATAACTATGAAAACATTTATTCTTAGGAAACTGTAGAGGCACCTTTATTAAATTGATATTTTCCTTATACGTTGACTTTTTCCTTATTTATGTGTTTTGTTTATAATATTAAAACAGTTTTGTTTATGCAAATTGTAGTTTTAACATAGATAACTAAATAAGGTGTTAATGGAGTAGTATAATTTGTAAAGAAGCCCTTGGCTTACTTAAGCGATAGAATGTACGTTGTGGTTGTACCTGTTTTTCTGTATAATTTAACTAGCTGTTGCTCGCGACATTGTCCGCATGAAATAAAAAACAACAAAAATATAGCCTGTGTTATTCATTGATATCGTAGCTTTTTAATAATCATAGAATTTTTGAATTCGCCCCAATAGTTTTTGAGTTATTTCAATACATACAACAATCCATAAATACAAATCTTTCCTCTTTATAATATTAGTATAGATGACAGTGGCGACAGCTTAATGGTCATAATTATTTTGAATATTACAACATAAATAATTATAAAACTGTGTTTAAGTTATATGTTACCTGGTAACAACACATTCCTCTAGACAGAACATAAACACGATCGAAGAGTGAGAACAGAGAAGCGGAGGGTTGGTGTATCGTGCAGATGATGGTACGCCCTTGTCTGGAAAGTAGACGTAGGAGCACCACTAACTGTCTGATAGATACGACGTCCAGACCTCTGGAAAAGATATAAATTTTACATGAATGATAGTGATAGATAGATAGTGTAGTATAAAAAGGTAATGATTTGATTTGTTGTCGCATGTAAATCACAGAATAGTGTGTGTATTACGTAAGGTATTTGGATAAATATGCCAATGGTCTACAGTCGTGCACATTTACGGGGACAATTGCGGTACAGCAATAAACGTTTACAATAGCTCAACATCGCCCAGATTGATGTTACCACAAATGTAAGCGTTTGAACATTCACTTTCGTATATTGCGTATACTGCCTTAGAGAGAATTGTACATCTAGGATGTAGCATATAGCCTGAAAGAACACATAACTTAATAATATTTTTTAATTCCGCGAGAAGAAAGTCAACAGCTAGTTTATTAATAAAAAGAAATGAAGTTTAAC
>JAOCNA010000002.1:6319046-6341930 GCA_026546675.1 Papilio helenus
ATATTGCTGTAAAACAATACACTAAGGGCCTGTCCCACCACTGGCTGATAGAGGCTCAGATAGCTTAAAAATGACGTCACTGTTAGATAAGATTATTTTACACGTCTGATTGTTATTAGACAATTTACAATTCGGTGGGACAGGCCCTTTATATCCAAAATCTTAGCGATAGTGAGTGATAATTTGTGGAATTTTCTATTTTAAATATTCTTAACTACTCGTACATTTTAAGTAGAAGGCCATGTTAGATAAGTTTTCCCGATAAACTTAAGTAGGTCAAGGTTGCAGGAGGCCAATAGAAATGTATGTAGGTGGCAAGGGAAGGACGATTCATGCAGATTCGAGATCGTCAGTGAAAGCAAACGGTTATTGTAAATTTAAAAAATATTTGTTATCATACAAAAACATTTAAGTAACTGATTAGATTATTCTTATTATTTTGAACTATAAGTCTTAATTGTTTAACGATGTTTTACTCTAAAAATTTCCATTATCGCATAATCTAATTTAAAGTTGACTCATAGATGGCACAAAAAGTTACAAATTGTATAACTTTTAAGAAGGATCTCGGCAGCCAGATTTATAACAAAGGAAATAATTTTATACATTTTAAAATAAAATTAAATGTTCGCTTTTAGATTTTTTATTCGTATTCTTCTTATAAAGGTTTGTAGTCATCCTGCAAATAGAAAAAATATAAACCAAATATACACAAAATGGTAATTAAATAAGTTGCTTTTTTAATTTATTTAGTCTTACTTAATTCTTTGTTCTTACCTGGTTAAAGTACCACCATTTCCTACCGAATATAAGAGCAGCTCCTGAGGGTCCATAGTTATTGATAAGTGGCGCGTACGGATTTACGTTCATATGATCTCCTGACATCTGAATAAATTATTTTATCTTAATTAATTCTTTTAAATGCAGTTTTATGCATTTATATCACAAGAATAAACTCATATCGAACAAGTTGTCTGTGCTTCTTGCAGTACATAATTCTTTTTTACCCTGGCTTTTGTTAAAGTAAAAAAAGTTTGTAAAAATGGTACATTGAATTGCTGTTACTTAATAAGTCGAATTTTGACACCTGACGCACAAAATAATTAAAGTAAAGAATATTTTTTCTCTGTCACAGCCACCGCGGTTTTGTTTAATTCTACTACTGGCACACATCTCTTGCTAGACCTTTTTATCGTGGGGAAATGCCTACGCATTTTCGGACTCTATAGGGCCTAAACTAGACTCTAGGGGCCTTTTGCTAGCCATACATTTAAGCGTTATTACCATGGTTTAAATGTATAGTAACAAGTTGTTTAACTTACTACATGATTCCACATCCAGTTTTGTTTGTAATGATTCTTGTGTACAGTGTAAGGATTGCCGGCATTTCTCTCGTGGCTGTCTGATTCCTCAACAGCTGAACTGTCAGTTGAACCCTTGTCGTAGAACTTGTCCCGGAGACGATAATGCGATTTGATAGAACGACGAGGATGAGATCGTCGGATTTTTAATCTCTAAAAAAATTACATAAACACGTGGCGCAAGGTATTAATGCATTTAGATAACTCTATAAACGATTGCTGGGCATTAGCTGCCTCGCTAAGATATGAGATGAATTTATATGCCATTTTATTTTATTATTTTTCCAAGAGCAGAGTACGGGACGTTTGCATAACATTTTTAAATAAGACAGAAAAAAAACTGTACACTATGATCGTACAAAACTACATATATAAAACATAGAAACAATATGCGCCTCCCATTTTATTTAAAAAAAACTAAGTAAATCAAATCTTTATATAATGTTACGTCAGTGCTAAATTTAGTAGAAATTGAGAATTCCCGAAACTCAAAAGCATGTATTTAAAATATATGTATGTAAAAGCGAGAGTGCCAGGATCGCAACAAAAGAAAGTCTGTTATATCTGTCTACCTATCTAGGTTAAGGGCATGAGCATTAAACTTATGTACATACTAGCTCTTGCGACTTCATCAACGCAATGTTAAGATAAAAAAAGTAGCCTATATGCCCGTCTATGTTAGCTACCAGTGAAAGTCCAGTCGAAATCAGCCTAGCCGTTTCGGAGATTACCCGGAACAAACGTGGCTTGCAGATAGACAGACAGACAATTTTTTTTTTTCGTTATCGCAACGCAAATACATCATCTTCCCGTAATCTGGAATTTTTCTTTTGATATTACAAACAGACACTCAAATTTTATTATATGTATAGATATGAAAATGCTATGTATCACAAGTAAACCAAATACAAACTCATATACGTCTTTGATAAAACATACAGCGAAAGTTGTAAAACTTGTTTCTATATGAACGTCGATTTAACATTCTCATAACAAAAAAATATGACTAAATCGATCACCGATGCTTAAATATTAACGGGTGCTTATTGAACTGTAGTTGACTATATTTATTCCTTTTAAAATTATGAAATTACACGTAACAAGCATGTCCATTTTAACATAGATTTTTACTGTAATTTCAGTACAAAAATTACGAAATCATTTCGTATTTATTTGGATTCTAATTCGAATCCAATATCCCGACAATAAGTTGCATGGTAGACTCTAACCATTGAGTCGTCGGCGTTAAAAACGCAAAGGATTAAGAGTTAATTTAAAAAACTTTGTCAATATTAATTAAATCATAGCTAAAAGTATATGCAGGGTTAAATCTTCATGGAATATATTTATTAAAGATATTTTCGCTTACTAATATTGACTCGACGTCACGAAGTATTGTAATAGTCATAACCTCGTAACAATCAGTTATCGTTCAACTACCTAGCCGTGCGTAACTGCACAGATAATAAAATATATTTATTAATGGGCCAAAAACTTACATGTACTCGATGCACTTTCGTAACGCCGATCGGGATATGTTTTTACTTTTTCGTTTAAACCGAGCACAGTTCACCAACACAGTTCTCACTTTCGTACCGTTTCCAAGATCGTATTCACTTGTGGTTATTGTAACTCTAACTGAATTCTCAACACTCACACTTCGAAGGTAACGGATTAGTATTTCCAACAGACCTGAAATACGCAGACTATATTTTAATAACACTGGCACATCACTAAAAATCACGCAAAATATCACAGTCGAAACACGGCTTGGCGTTTAATTGCAACTAATCTTAAATTATTACGCGAAACCCGCTCTCTTAAGCCTACGAATACTTAAATAAATAACTAAATTACACTAAACGGCGCTAAACGAGTTTAAAGATCGCTTCATAATTATCAGATAACTGTCGTTATGGCGAAACGCAAACTTTTTTTCCGGCTAAAAAAGTTTTTGGAATGGTTTCGTAAGAGAGCGATGGTCAAGTCAAATCGCTTGTGCACTGAAATCGGTCCAAATCCGCTACCGACCGCACGTAACACCGCGTGGAAACTTTACACCGAAGGCAAATTTTCACTGCACTAACACGACATTTTCCTAGCGGCCTTCGTCCGTTGCATTGTTATGCAACTGCATACCGAGCCGGCACTTTTTCGAATCGCGCGTAAAACTAGCGCGAAAAATTATAACCTCAAAAAATATATTCGCGAACGTCTAAGCCGCGGCCGCCGTGTTTCCGAGTGTGATATTTTAATATATATTTTTGTTAACACGATTCGAACACTTGATTATGTTAGCGAATGTTTTATCGGGAACGATTTTGGGTGCGCGACGTGGTGGGGGCTCGGTGCGACATTACATGTCCGACCCGGGCGGGCTCTCGCGCTATACTGGCGTTCGCCTGCTATTCGGATATCTCGACACTCGACTCGACCACCGATACAGTGTCTTCAAAAGCTTCCACACCTCAAGTAGCGCGAACCAACTAACAAAAACCAGACGAATTACTACGGACTTCCCGAAAAAATTTTTGTGTTTACTTGCCCTTTCACTTGCTTACGCGATTGCACAACCGGACGTCTAAACGTTCAAACAAATTCGATAAGATTCATTTTGGAATTGAAAAATGTAACCCATCTGCCTTATATGTGGTTAACTTAAATAATGTAAACAATTTAATGTTCCTACTCACCCACTTTAAGTCCCTTCCGTAAACACGTTCTATAACACAGTTAATATTTTCCTGTTAAAGTTCGTAATTAATTATGTAGAGCAGATATTAAGGGGAAGTCCATTAATAACGTAATTTTTAGCAACTTCTACACCTCCT
Organism: Papilio helenus; assembly: GCA_026546675.1. Classification (NCBI taxonomy): domain Eukaryota; kingdom Metazoa; phylum Arthropoda; class Insecta; order Lepidoptera; family Papilionidae; genus Papilio; species Papilio helenus. The sequence continues at coordinate 6,323,239 of JAOCNA010000002.1, forward strand.
TCAATGATAATGGCGAGGTTCCAGACTACCCTTTCAACCATAAACACCATAAACAAACTCACGTGAACTTTTTAATTCATTTTTTTTATCATTTCATCACCAGTCAAACAATACACGTGATATGCCACGTTCAGCCACCTTCTCTGTTTCATATTTCGGTATATTTCGTCCCTCTTGTAAATGATGATCCCTAAGTTAACAGTACAGCGTAGGTAAAGCTGACTGAAGTTAGTACTTTTATGAAACTTATCTGAGGGAGCTAATACGCTGACTCATAAGAGTTCATGCAATCTTTATTCGCGGTTCACACTTGATAGTTGATCAGAGTTCAATAACTGAACTGAGTTAACGCTAACTAACGCCAGTGTGTCCATACAATCTATGACTTGTCATCAGAACTGTCCAACTGGATTGAACAAGTGTGTACCGGGTATTAAGAGATAAGGATTTTCCTTTCGGTTTTTTTTCTTTTCGGTATTTCTATCGAATCTAATAATATGGTCTTTTTATTTATAGGTATTTATCATTTAAAGGCTGTGAACAAATCAATTGGTATTACACAAAATTGATTTTTAATCGCTTCTAAAATAAAATAATAATTTTATGCGTTAATGAGGTCAAATACCACATTAAATAGTCACTGATATAAATAAGAATGATAATATTGTGTAATAAACCATGCTACTTAAAGGGCTACAAGAGCGCGCACACCTTTGACTAAACTATCGCACAACCGTTTAGTCACGCTTTGATTAAGAGCTTATATGGAGGCGCGCACACTAGTCGATTTTTAGTTGTGCACCTAAAGTGTTGAATTGGCTGTGAAACAATCCACAATCGAACAACAGTGGTGATAGTTTAGTTAGGTGTACGCCCGATCTAACAATTTCATTGCAGACATTTCTCTACAATGTAGGGTAACCATAGTTACGGCACGTTTGGGACTATTACAGTTTTTACTAATTATTTGACATCGAAAACATCGAGATAGATTTCGTTACATAATAATTCCAGATTCATTACAAAAAAGAGTACAAAAATAAAAAAAAAAACATATTTGAAATCCGAAGGCTTTCGTAACTTACAAACACTTAACTTAAACCATTGAATGCTTAAACGTAGCACTTCCTCTGACGTCATAAGGTCGATTATTACTTAGTCATTATAGTACAGCGAACTGTAATGGCCCGCAAGTTTGTATAAATGTACGGTTTTTGCATACGTTCTTTATTATAATGGATACCGAGGTTTTGAGAATACATTTGTATGTTTGTGCACCGGTTATTATCGAAGTCGTGGGATGATATAGTCTTTTTATTCTTTAAATTATGTTAGGGAAGCAATTGTAATTACAAAATGCAAAAACTCCGCATCACTTCAGTCAGCCCGTGAACATGGCGCATGCAACAGTGCCGAAATATCAGGAGCTAAAACAACACAATCGTGGTAAGAAACCCGTATCTTACATACATTATATTTGTAAAAACCACGATGCAGAAACAAGACATCATAGAAACGATGCTAGAATCGCGCAGTTATTAAAATAAACAAACATTTTATACGGTGACAGAAGAAAGACAGGTGTCAAGATTTCGCTAAATGAACTTCTCAGTTACATAGTTTTCATTATTAATCTTTTTCAACATGAAGATAACTTAGATGATGACGTAACACACGTAGTGCCTACGTAACGACAACGTGTTAATGAATGAGTTAAAATAAACTCACGCATCGCCACCGATACCATTCAAATTAAAAAAATACATAAATTGATAACCTCCTTCTTTTGGAAAGTCGGCTAAAACAGTTGATAGCCAAAATAACGTAGGTTTAGAAAAGCGCGCACACCTTTGACTAAACTATCGCACAACTGTTAAGTCTCGCTTTGATTCCTGTGAGCTTATATGGAGGTGCGCATACTACTCCATTTTTAATTGTGCAATTAAACAGTTGAATTGGCTGCGGAACAATTGACAATCGAAAAACAGTTGTGCTATAGTAAAAGGTGTGCGGCTGCCCTTAATTCGCGTAATTTTGCACTAGTTTCAGAAGTTAATGTTAGTTTAAGTAAAACAAATTGCAAGGTATTTTATTTTATCGCCGTCCAAGAATCAACTGTTACTGTTAATCACATATTCTATTTAATGATAGCGCTTTATCAAGGAAATAGACGTAAAACACAATAGAATAGCATAATAAAGTTTATTGTACTCCTGTTATCAAATACGTCACAAGGTTGTAAAACATTTATTGACTAACTACGACTAGTAGAGTACTATCAATCTATTTTTGATCCTTAAATAAACAGATCTTATGAAGATCGCACAATGGATATAACTGTTTTCTTTGGATCACAATACAGAATCGATTATTAGGTTTATATTAAGACAGAAATTTAAAGTATTATTAGCACCTTATTTTTGCTAAATACGGACGTTATCGAAGGCGGTGTATAACAAAAATTTCACTTATCTATTAAGATAAAGTGGCGATAGGAAATACCTACGTTGTTGAATTAGCGTTGTGCGATTAATTTGTTTCGTATTGTTTTAGGAAATAATTCAAAGCGTTTTAGAGCCTATTGTATTCAGTAATAATTAAAGAGGTAGAAACTATGAAGCGTACACCATCTATATGCAATTGCATCAAAGGTTTAATTTTCTTTTAAATGGTGTTTGGATTTTAGCATAAAATTGCACTATCCGTGTTTGCTTGTCAGTTTCTCAAGGAGCTATCAATCTCTTACAATATGTTTTTGTATGTGAAAACTTGCGTTAAATAATGTAATTGTTTACACCGAGGTTGATATGTTTGGAGAATAACATCCGACTCAAGAGTAAAACGATTGTAAGCGTCACTGCAAAATCAGTCTATTACAATGAATAAACTACGCATATATCCAAAAGTCCTAAAGAAAATAAAAAATATAGTTTCTTAGTTTAATTGTATTTTTTGTGACGTGAGACTTAACGTAGTTTAATTGTAATAATATTTGTAATAAAATTAATCATTTAACAAGATATTTATCATATCGCCTAGGCCTGGGTCATTTGATTTTATGATAAGATCGTGGAAATGATATAATTAATCTTTCCTGTTTCATATAATTACAAACTAACAGTTTTAATACATATAAGTATGAATATGGAAAAATAGAGGTGTGTCAGGATCGCGACAAATGGAGGTCAAACGTCTCTGCCTACCCTTCTGTGTTACAGGCGTACATTGTATAGTTTTGTCTAGCTTTAATGAAGCCATTGTTGTGCAGAGCCTAATTAGTGTTGCCAACATCGCAACCATTGCCTGGCAACTGGCAACCTGACACCTGGCAATGCCAGTGCATACAATCGATACGATAACGATTTCACGCCAATTGGAATTTAGTTTCTAAACCAACGGCCGTAAAGGTTTAATTGCAATGTTACGTAACGTACATTTTTACCCTCTTTACGTGGCCCAGGCGAGCGTGAAGGTGCGGGTTTGATATGCTAGTATTGTAGCGACAAATTATTTGTACATTTTAGTGGTATATTGCGATATTGCGAAACCGGATCTAATGTTTTTGTACGAGAAGGCACAAGCAAGGAATAAGTTCATTTGATCTATAGCTTTTACCCATAAATACATATAATAACACAACGCATCTAGCATTGTCTACATAGAAAGGATAGGACAGACTAAAAATTAACCTTTTCCAATCTCTTTCCTATCGTTTCATTAATAGAAAAGAGTGGAAATAAAAAGTTATTTACAAAGTTATACTTGAACTCGTTATCACTGACTACACTACTATGGTGACGTCATCGAAATTACTCGAAAGACCTATCATAATCAATTTTTCAATTGATTCAAAGATAAAGTTACTCATGTAAATTACTGGCTGTTTAACTTTATGATTTAATTGCTTGTTAATCAGTGCATATAGTGACGCACATCAAATACATGGCGACGTAATGGTCAGTACTTACGAAATCTTCCAGACTGAGAAGTTATAAGTTCAAAGAATAATTGTACCATTTCAAATGAACATCCAGAACCAAGAGAAGATTATAAAAATCGTCAATCAAGATATCGACAGTCTTTTCTGATAACGGCGATGAAAAATGCTGTTGCATCTCATTGTGGGTTTACCCTATTTTGTGTTTACTGAAATTAAGATAGTGAAGTCCAAAGATTCTATAAAAATATATTTTTATTTATAAGATCATTATAATTTTCACATCTATTAGCCAACTCTTATTTGTCAATATTAAATAGAAGCCATTCACTTAGTTTTACATGGACAAGTGAGTTGCAGGTTTTCACCAAACCAAAACAGTCGTACACATATCAAGTTGCCTACAAACAAAGACTGGTTAATCCGGACGTCTGTGAAAATCGTCTCGCATTTCGAAAGCCTAGTTTACCTATTTTTATCTTTCCTGTTGTGCGAGATTGTTTTGTTTTTGCAGACTCGGTTGTTAGTACTCAAGATATTTGGATGCATTAAAATACGTAGAAAACTAGATAAGACTTCACGTAGTGAAATCAGTTGGATGGACCATTTAAATAAACCTATGATATGACTTAAAAGAAGTAGGTGTAAATAAGATGTAGGAGTTTACTAGAAAACTACCGTTTTCGGTAAGAAGGAATGACCTTCACATAGGAAAAAGATGGCTACATTCAGAAAGAGATAATAAATTGTAGTAAGCCCAGGTTGGACAGCTGACAGTGATAATAGCATTTCTTACATGTAAATTCAACAATGGAAATCAGTTAAACATGTTAACACATTCGGGCACGTCACGTCATGTCAGTGCGTTGAACCGACATCGTCCGAGCGTGTCTCCTGCCGCTTCCGAGAATCGTAACATTGAACCAGGTGCAGATCAGCTCAGGGTTACACTGATTGTTTTTACATTAATACAATATACGAGTACAATATATCGGAGCAGTGACACTTCATTGTATTGTAAGCGAAAAAAAAACTCTTCAATGGCTCGCTCATTTTTGAGGGAAAAAATTCTCACGTATTTTTAGTTCATAGTGATTGTAGATAGACAACTTAAAAATTTTGTATAGTGGACATACAAAAAAAGGTAAATAACATTTTAGATATATCGTTTTAAAAATATTCGGCAGTGGAAGTTGTATCTTTCTATCATGGACATAAGAATTGAGAAAGAATGAAGGAAAATTCACATTTGCCTAATGTATGTAATAAATAAAATTTTGAGTGAATAACTTTTGTTAATTTCATTAATATTTGTCCAGACACCAAGAATGATCATCGTTATTACTGGCGATGAAATGGTTACTATCGCTTAGTGTGTGTACCAGTGTTAACGAATATGTTTGTTTTGCAGATAGTCTGCGAATTTGTTTACTTTATAGTTTTATTGTAGATGTAAACATATTTATTTCTCTTGTCAACAATTGACACGAAATAAATCATTTTATTGATATACAATCATTGTTATAATCTTATCTATTTGTAATGTAGGCAAATATTGTTTAAGTATCTTTAAATTAAATTCTGTACTTACTTATGAAATCTGTCCGTCGTCATTTTATATAGTAATATACACAAAAGTCCAAGTTATAATAATCCATAAACCAAGTATTTAAGTTTAAAAAAATTTTGTTTAACTCATTTTTGGGGAATTCGCTTTTCGAGTAGCGCGAAATTGATAATGCGAGAAAGTATTTTGTCACACTTCACACCTCAATACGTCCAAAAACTTAGATTACTTTTCACATAATTCGTCTAAACAATAACACAAAAGAAGCGAAGTTACAGTATACAATTTTTAACCATAACAATATTTCAAATTAAATGTCTTTGATAAATTGACACAGGTGTAAAACACGTTTGACGCAAATATTTAACAAAATAAAACACGACCAACTTCAACCGCGCTACGTTTGCATGCATCTAGTAAAAAAACGAACACTTGTCAAACAAGTCTGAACATAGCTGTCAACGAGTCGTTGCACTTAACATTAGTTGGTTTAAGCGCCATCTATTGATAAAAAATTACATTTTTAAAATAAAGAATTAAAGTTGAAAACAGCGACATCTAGTAACAAGTAGTTTCGCATCAGAGTTTTTTTTTTTTAGTATTTGCTATTGAACAATAGATGGCAGTAGCCGAAACTTTTTAAGATTCAGTCGGGAAATCAAAGATTCATTATCAAATAAACAAAATGTCACCACTTGCTAAAAAATATTTTTGTAAAAATTAAGCCTCATAAGTGAGTGATGATATTATCATCTCAAGCTCTATTTACTCAATACTTAAAATTACCAAGTTATTTACCAAAATTATTCTATTTTAGTCTTCGTTTACATAGATCTATGTTTTGTTACTGCTGTGATCAAAATCGTCGAGCCTCAATATGGTGACGTCATAATTACACATTTTCTATTAAAGTTAAGCACTTAATGGAAAAAGGCGCGCAATAAATAAGTTTTGTATCTAAAGCCGGGCTCAGCACTCGAGCGTTATCAATTGGTGCCAATGCAAATATTTGTCGTCCATTAATGCCATTACGCTGTCTAATGTGTTTTTCATGTAGTACTCCAGGCTGTCACATTTTGCCGCCAATTTATTGGACAACGATCCTTTTACCGGTGGAAAAGTCATTTGTTAAGCTGAAGCAATTTGCTCTCTGTATAAAGAGTTGAATATCTTTAATTTAAATCTATTATTACATATTATTTTTAGCAGATCAATAACAATTGATCTAAGTATACCTTACTTTATCCTTTATCAACACTCACTAAGGTGGTAAAGTGCGTATGTTGGTGAGCAAACAATTTGAAACTTCGATCGTTAGTTAAAGCATATAGTAAGTTACAGAACTATTATTGCTCCAATAAAAAGAAAACATTCTTGAAAATTGTATCAGCATATTACGTGACAATATTGAATTGTGTTGTCGCATGTCATCATACATGTGACGTGACATGCGACATGCGAAATTTCGACTTGAAAAACTCCCGTCACGAGGAAAATATAAAAGGACATGAACTATTATTTCAGTAACAGGAGTTAGGTAGTTGTATATTTTTTATCAAATTCAAATAAACATTATAAAAAATCGTGAATCTTATTATTGATAATTTTATCAGCTCTAATAATGATAGATAGATTCAACTTGTATCTATTTAGTAAATAAAATAATAAACAGCTCTCCTTTCATTTTATGACTAATATAAAAGTAATGTAATAATATTTTAATGTAATATAGTGGCAACTGGCAACTAATGCCGGCGTCTAATTTCTAAGCCGATGATTAATGGACTCCCTGTGTACGCTTCACAGACCTAATTAGAGCGGCTCGTTCCGATAAATCCACACGAAACAGTGTAATAACATCGTAATCCTCGCTCGAGATGATTGCCCCGACGCGATATGTCTTTTTTATGCCCGTTTATCGCCCAATAATATAATAATCATATCATGCTGACAATAATGGCACGCCAAATAAAATCTACCTACCCCATATTACGAGATATGTCAAGCGTTATCACCAAAAAGTTTCAATATGATTTGAACTATAACCTCATTTCCATAGAGCATAAAATTTAAAAAGTGCAAACGTCAATTGTGACGTTTCTGTTTTGTCGAAAATGGCGGCGTCGTTCGAAAACGGAACATGTACAAATTGGGTGAAGTTCGGTGCGCGCGGGAAGGCAATATGTTTTTATTTCTTTTTAATTTCCGGTTCGTTTTAATGGCGTCGAAATCAATATAATGGTGAAGCGGCCAGCGCCATATTCGCATTTTGTGGTTTGGCTCATTTAACATCATTGAGTTTAAACTGGGAGCGCGATAATGAGGGCTGTCGTTGCATCGCTTACTGCGCATTTATATTTTCAATCGGCAATAATTAGGTTGTAAAAATATACTGCGGTGCTCGCTTTGTGCACTAGAACATAATTGTTTTTCAATTGGATACAATTATCATTCAAAGCTCATTGACTAATTTTCAGTTGCGGAATATTTTACATAGTTTTACGTGTATTACAAGGATATTGCATATCTACTAAATAACATAATTACAATGCATAGAGATTAGTGTAAATAATTATTTATTTAAACTTGCGTAAGAAGAGATTTAGAAATTCTATTTGGGGATCATATTTATTAAAGACATTTTGTGTTAAAGAAAACAACATCTGCAAACAACTTTAAACTAGAGCGAATAACGAACATTACGCATATCTCTAGTAACTAACTGATAATTATAGTCTGTCCCCGTGTCTGTTTTTGATAACGTCCTATTCAAAGCATAGAGTCAAAGAATAACATTAATAACGTCACAAATGATGACCAAACAAGCGTGTTTTTGTAATAAAATATCAGAATATCTTTTTAAAATTCCGCTGCGCTGCGAGCTATGCAGCGCGCCATTGAACAGCGCTCGAAGTTCGCTTCTCATATTTTTACATGACTCAATATTTAAATTATAAGTGCCTTAACATTGTACATTACTGAATTGAATAAACATTTTTTTGGGAGAATTCAAAAGATACTCTGCCGTCTGGGGAGAAGACACTTATACCCCATATGGGGTTTGACCCACTAAAACCCCTTCGGTGGCCAGCCTCTAGTGCATCAGGAGAGGGTTCCGGGATCTCCGTAGAGCTCACCGGAATCCTCGGCATTTTACCACACAATACGGTAAGTTGCCTGTTGTTCCGCAGCGTTATGGCAACACTATGCCACCATCTTCCCGAGACCATTTTAATTGAATAAACCTAAGAACATAGTTAAGTGTTAATAAATCACTAAGGTTTGTTCCTAAAGCTTTTACATCGATGTGTTTTACAATTTGTTTACGTTACATCTTTAATTTTTTTAATTGTATTTTGTCTTGGTGGTGATATCTTTTATTCGATATATCGAATATTATGTTACCTTGAGGGCATTCGTCACTTAGTGGTTGCTTCCGCCACTTACTACTGTTTGCTATGGCATTGTTGTGCGGACCATTAAGCCAGGGTGTCGGAAGTCGCTCGGAACTCACTTAAGTTGGTGTCGAGTGGAGACAAAAAAATGATAACATACTCGTAATGATAATAATGAAATAACAAACGTATTGAAAGGTTTATATTCAAAAAACTCAGTCTTTCTTAATGTTCACAGGCTTTTAATTTAGTGTCGTTGTTTTCGAGTTTTCTGTTCAATAAATCATTATGTTAACAAATACTCTCGTGTCTATGGTTTTATATGTAAATTTGTACCCATATTAACAATAATTCAGTCATAATATCTGCTAAGTGTATACTTATTTCATTATTTCTACTGGGAATTAAGTAACTAATGTGTACTTTTCGCAACTTAGTTATTTAACAAGACGAGGACATGAATTTTCATTTTAAAATAAATATGATGTCGCAAGTCACTTGAAAGGCCCGCAGCGAGGCGCTAGCGGCGACAGGAAGTTGACAGGAAATAGCCATTAATGGCGGCCGCACCGGAAGTGACGCCATTACAGCGCTAGTGCTGCTCAAATAATTAACATGGCAACGTGTTTACACTGCAAAGTCTATATTAATGTTACAAAATCAAGAGTGACATAAATGAAATCAAAGTAAACAAATGTGATGAAATGATGCTTAGGAGTACTTTTAATTCCCACAAATATGTATGAAAAACCCGATCCAATTTGCTGTTTTTTTAGTATCTTTTTTGCTCTCATCATGAATGAAATCTGAGGAAGAAGGAATTCAGCAATACCGGTTTTAGCATTACCGAAGCCCTGGTCGAGATTCCAACGGCGCCCCTTAACTGCAATACAAACCCGTACGAAAAAAAGGATAAAGGGGCTCTTTTATGTCGCGTGTGGTTGCTTTTATGTCAGGCGCCCAGGGCGGTTGACCCATCTCGCCCTTGCTTAACATCTGTAGGTATTCAGCTTTGGTAATGTACGAATAATCGAAATGTGTGTCTGTATTTAAATTAATTTAAGACCGTTTTACGCTTTATCGATAATCTATTAATTAAAAAAGTATTGCAAATTAACTAATATTATAAAGAGGAAAGATTTGTATTTTTGTATTTTTGAAATAACTCAAAAACTACTGGGCCGATTTTAAAAATTCTTTCACCGCTAGAATGATAATTTATCTGTGAGTAACATAGGCTACATTTTTTAATTTCACGCGGGCGAAGCCGCGAGCAACAGCTAGTATTCAATAAATAACGACGACATTTTATATTCTTCAGTCGCGGTAGAAGTTCGCCGATAAATCGTGTGTAGAGTTCAAGTGAAAAAGAGCGAAGTAGACCCGCCATCTCTTGTAACGAGTTTCAAATTGGAAAATCTACTTTGGGACTAACTTCGGAAACTTGCGTCGCGATTCTTTTGTTTTCTTTTTTTACCAATTTTCTCCGCGGACTGCGGATTCAGTGTTACATAAGTTTTCAGACAGAGTTATTTTGGATTAAAATTAGCTACAAAGTAGTTATTTTCGACTAAACATGCGATTGTCTTTTGTTAAAGATGTTTATGTGATAGAGTGAAGATATACTACTAGTGATTATTTGTTTTTTCCAAAGAGTATGCTTCTGAAAAGCTATTAGCCGTTTTTAAATGATCTGTGTAGGATTCTTGGCACGTTAGTTTATCAAAGTAGTTTTTATATTTATTTAACATCACATGATTCTCTGGAGTAGGGGGGTCTGCCCCCGTCTTGATGCTATTTGAGCAATGAGCAATGCCCTTTGTATAATTAAACCGAATGGATCTCACGATTAAGGCTATCTCGTACTAATTATCTACCTTATACCCTGTTACTTGATAATGTTCGTTTATACAGTGACCGCATAGGCCTTGAAACAATCCTGCTGTGTACCATTGTTAGCTATGTTAGAATTAAAAAGAGATTAGGGTTATAAATGTTTCTATGAACTTCAGGTACTCTAGTCGAATTGTTCTTTGAAAAAAATATAATTTATATTTGAATACAGCACACAATGCATTCGCTAATGTGAAACCCGAGTGCGGGTAGATTAAAAAATCATCCAGGATAATAAAGAAGTTATCGGCTGTGAGATCTGACGCTTGTGCCTAGCGAATGGGAAAAATGTAAAAAGGCGGGAATTTGATTCATAATGGCGTCAAACATGGCGGCACTGATTGCGATCTGAAAGGGAGATAGCGATGGGGTGGCTAGCTTTGTCTTGCGGTTGATGACTATTACGCCTTGTGTAAATGCCAAATGAGCATCTGCCGGCAAATACACGTCATCGCTCGATGTCGTATTGATTTATTCAAATCGATTGATGTTTTGATTTAAAGATATACATAGAAACCGGACCGCATTCTGTGGTAGGCATTGGTGAAAGCATTTGTTCAGCTGTGAGCAAAAGCAATGTAGATGATCATAGCGACTTTAATGCAACTTGTTAATAAAAAAAAATGACTAGTGATCACAGCTTGTAAAACAAATAGTATTGCAATATAGGACTTCTGTATGCGCAAAATATGGTTGACATATTTGGCGGATTAGTATAGGAAGTTATTTCGGAGACTTTTAGGTTGCATTTCCGAAATTGGTACAGACAATCTAAGGGCTGATTAAACTTATTCGTTTCCAAACAGTTGTTGAAACATACTTTAAATGTAAACATGTAAATCCTTAACAAATGTAAGATTCACCAAGGATTTGCCAACCTCTGTCCGTAATCGGAAAAAGAATTGGCCGATGGGGTAAAGACTTAGAAATCACTAGCTATAAGACGAATACAACCGATCGAAAAAAGGGGTAATAAAAACACGTGAAACCTCAAAAATCTTACGTATCCTGTGAAACTGGAAATAAGGTTTGTTTTACTATAATACACTATTTGTTAAATGTAAAACAAGTGTTGCCTTTTTGCGGGTATTTGAATACAATACAGAGTGTAATAAAATAAACTGGCCGCAATAATTTTTATTGTAAGAAGGGCCCTCGAATTATCATTTAGATGGGGCGCGTCGCAATATGGCGTGAATTTGGCTGTGGGGCAGAAAAAAAAATAGATCGGCAAAGAGCCGACGCGTCAATTGAGTTACGGGGATGACCGGTTGCAATGGGGATTTTCGGGATTTCGGCAATTGCGATAGTTGATTGCAACTTCGTGTTTTGTTATTTTTGTGTAAAGATCAACGAAGATCAAAGTCATGATACACTTTTAAGTATTAATACCTACAAAAAAAAATCGTCAATAATTATAGTCTTTTGTTTTTTATCGACTTCGCCCTTCTGAAATTAAAAAGTAATAAAATAGCCTATGTTACACACTGACAACGTAGCTTTTCAATGGTGAAAGATTTTTTGAAATCGGCCCTGTAGTTTTTAAGTTATTTCAGTACATACAAAAATACAAATCTTTCCTGTTTATATTACTAGTATATATAGGAAATATAAAAATATTTTAACCACGCTTTTCAGCTGAAGGAACTACTTTTTCTGTTATTTACCTTTTTTTATTAATTACGTTCAGAAAACCAACTTTAATCTATCTGTAATAAACATAACTGAAATCAAAAACTTTAAGCTCCATATCTGATTCAATTAGTTTTCGAGTCGTGCTTTTTGACATTAAAAATTGTGTGCATCATTTAAATCTGTTTGTGTATTCATAACAATCGTCGAGGTTTAATACAAGTATAAAATGTTAATGTAAATGTCGTCACCAACAAGTATTAATGACGATCTCCCCACAAAGACGCTATTCCCCGGGAACACATTAGTCTGCCGTCCGATGGGGTGAGGCTGTAACTCCGTCATAAGCGATAGCGATTTTATTATTTACACTATGGTTTTGTTTTTATTTCAGTTTTATTTTATTTCGCCATCATAAGTCTGTGTCACTTTTGGACATGTTTATATGTAGTTCATATAAACATAACCTAAAATTTGCCCTTTAATGTAAAATGGCACCAGTGTAAGTGTCTAGAAAATGATTTTCCTTTTTAGTTTCTGATTAATTTTTACTCAAAATATACTTCAAACAGTACGTACATAGGTATTTATTCACAGTGATTTAAGTAGATATAAGTTTGAAGAATAAAAAATGTCCTATAGATAAAATCGTTGACATATTAATGGGACAGAAATCGCTATACTATGCTTAAGGAGGTAGTGGTCTTATATTCTGCGAGCTAACAAGCCGGGGCTAGGGGCGGCGCGGGGACTCCAAATGGAAACAGAATCAGTGCTGATAAATGATTTCGGTACAAATGTTATTTTGATCTTCAGCGATATCCTCAGCCGTGTTGCGGGGGCGCGCGATTACAATTCCATTCGGATACTTTGATTGCTTTGTGTTTTGGGGTAAGCAAATGGTACTAGTATAATGTGTTAAGTGAGCTTGGTAGGTATTGTTATTGTTTCAATTGTAACACATGTATAACAATCATACTAATATTATAAATACGAAAGTTTAGAAGGATGGCTAGTTGGATGTTTGTTAGAGTTTGTAGCCTAAATTGATTTCGATGAAATTTGGTATACGAGTAGATGTAGAGGATAGTCTGGAAGAAAACGAGGATATTCTGAAAGAACACAGAAGCTTTCTTTTGTTTTTTTTTTATACCACGCGTCTGGAGTCGCGGTCTAAAGCTAATATTGTCATAATTGTCATTCGTTTGAAAAATATGGAGATTCCAATTTTTTGTAGGGTTTCAGATAACGTTCCTTGAGAGTGGTATATCTAAGAAATGTGTCGATTTATATGAAGAATCTCTTAAACAAAGTACAGGTGGAGAATATTGCGGTTTTCCACATTAAGAGCTAGTCATTTAAACGCTTTGAAACGACGACACTGAACCAATGGGATGCGTGTATAAATGTCTGTACGGAAAGCTCGTGATACGCGGCTAATTGAGTTTTATTATTTTCACGTTGTTTGTGCAACTTATTGTTAATTGGTTATTTGTAAAACGTGGAGTTGGTTTTGTTGCAAGGAACAAAGCATTTTTTTGTAACTGGAACGTTGCAGAAATCCGCGGAAGGCATATGCCTTTAATATATCTTGTATGCAAATCTTCTTTATAAAACTAGAATTATTCGTGTGTAATAAAATTGTCCAGCTTTTAGTATATTTTTATTGGTATTAAGTTTACATTAAAAATAAAGATGAAAACTTATTTGCCAGCATCCTGTGACCTGAAAAGAGGAAAAAAAAATGTTTTTTGACTAAGCTTACCAATACCTTGGTGTTGATATTTCGTATTAAATAAAAAGTGAATAATTTTGATAAACCACTAGGCCATTACTACTGTTAGTACTAACAGTAAAAATCGCCAGTGTTTAGTGTTTTGATTATTTTTTTAAATCGTAAGGTGGCAAACGAGCAAGCGGCCACCTGAATCCGCCAAACTGGCGATTCGACCACTGCCCATAGACATTCGCAATAGCGAATGCGTTGCCTACTCTTAAGCGACGGAGGAGGAGATTAATTACCAATAATCCGGAATCTCTTCCTTTAAGGCGGAAGCTTTAAGTGGATTGCCCTGAAATAGTAAAAATGATGTTACAAAACAATTTTCAGAACCACATAACCTTACGAATATCACGTAACTAAAAACGACTGTTTGAATCTAGAACTTGACTTCTATGGTTGTATGGTTTATATTTACAGATTTTGATGTTTGTTTACAAAATTGTGTAATCTATGATGTATACGTAAACTAGCTGTTGCCCGCGACTTTGTCCACACAATATTAAGATAAAAAAGAAGCCTATAATGTCTATGTCAACTACCCTCCAGTGAAAGTCCGGTCGAAATCGATCCAGCCGCTTCGGAGATTACCCGGAACAAACGCGGCTTGCGGACAGACAGACAGACAAAAAAATTTAAACGCGTTATTTGTTATCAGCAACGCAAATACATCATCTTCCCGAAATCTGGTATTTTTGTTTTGATGTTACAAACAGACAGTACAATTTTATTATATCTATAGATGTAAACAAAGTAACCTTTGCATGAGCAATCCAAGCCACGGTAGTATTATGCATGCGCGGCCCCATGATAGGATTCATCTGCCCGATGTAAACGGTTACCCAGCTGAAATATTACATGTGTTTAGATCACTCATTAAGGACGTCGTCAGGTTAAGCGCCCTGGGCGGTCGCCCTCGCCCTACGCTTGCTTTAGTTTACAAACGATAAGCTTTGAAAGATTTAGCTAAAAGTATGCATAGCGTGGCCACGGCAGCATCAGGCGGTGACAGCATATGCCGTTTGGTTTGTCCCTCCACCTTCATTGTGATAGACCTATCTGTGAAAACTTTTATTACAAAATTAGTTAGAAATAAATTAATAACTTACAAGATCCATATGCAGAAAATAGACAGCATAATACTGCATCTGATAATTCTGAAAATACAAATCAAGATCAAACAGATAACTAAATAGAATAAGGAATATTATAAAAGGATAATAAATGTTTATGAAAAGTTTCCTGTTATTATGGTCAATTATTCTTATACATTTGAAATAAGACACGTCAGTACTTTCTCTGTATCTGTCCCATGCGGTACATGTGTCGATTGAAGGACTTTTTGTATGTCATAAGGCGACAAACGAGGAAGCGGCCGTTGACCATAGACATCCACAAAAGCAGATGCGTTGCCTACCTTTAATCGACAGAGGAACACGACACACAGAAAGTGGATTCTCAAAACGATTTTATATCTAATACATTACTACATTATTGATGAAATTTCCTTACACTTTATTAGGAGATCTCCGTACAAATAATGGTAATAAAATGAACAGCAAACCAAAGACACCAGTAAGAATGAAAATTGGATTATATTGTCCTGGTGACGGAAAACCTGTATTGGAGAAGTTGGCCCTGAATACAGGGTATTCCAAGCTTAAATCGAATAATCTCGCAGCAGCTCGCGTATTAGTTTCAGCCATATCCGCGCCACGTATACCTTAAAATCTTTTATTATATTAACAATGTCTGGTACTTTTTTCACTACACGTTTTATGTCAAATTAAAATCTTTTACTTTTTTATTTTACAGTCATGTTGACAGTAATAATGTATGCAACCAGTACTTTCGTTTAAGTAATTTAAAATTACATTGATCTTTGTTTCCTAAGCTGGAATTACTACACAACTCCACTAAGGTCATCTTGTACTACAAATTGTTATGCAATAGATGTTATAGTGTCATTTCTTTCGAAACCCACAAAAACACATGAACAAAATTTTGGATGTTCCGTAGACTCTAGGATAGAGCCGACATCATATAACTTCGACTATTTAGTGCTAACTGGTCTGATAAAACTTTGACATCGGCTGGTTTCCAAGCTACAGTTACATTATCAAATACATAATTGTGAGCTAGTTTACGATATTAAAATAAATCTATGAGTAGATCTCTTGGTCGGCATTAGCGTCCATTTTGAAATACCCGAGGGCCGATGTTAGTATCGGGTTCTATCTCCGGATCGCTGATGCAGCACGAGGTATCTATAATGACTCAATTACCTGTTTAGAGGAGGCGTGGCTCCTCACAGTATGTCTTCATTACACCAGTCGGGCAGCTAAGCATGGAGAAGGAATTTATTTATTGTGATTAATTTGTTCTTTTAATTCATTAATATTCAGCTAGCTCCCGGATCTTACTTACGCGGAATTTATACTACAATTGATGTAATGTCAGTGTCTTTATATAAATAGTAGCTATCGCCCGTAACTCCGTCCGCGTGAAATTAAACAAAACTAAAGTAAGTAACCTAAGTGTTCTTCCAGATTATCTTCTACATCTGTTCCAAATTTCATCGAGATCCGTTGAGTAGTTTAGGCTATAAACTCTAACAAGCCTTCAGCCATCCATCTGAAATTTCGCATTTATAATATTAGTAAGATAGAAAAATGTTGTGTTATCAAACTTCTTATCTAAACATTGGATTTAAAAATAACACAGATATTTTACTAGACAATGAGGCGTGGAATACAGTAAGTTGTAAAGGATTTTTATTATTCTCCATATTATGTTATCTTAAGGAGGAGTACGGACGATCTGATCTCGGGACTTTATCTATTGGCACTAAAGAGTATAGAGAAGAATTTATTGGTAATATTGATAGCAGTTTTGATGGGCATTTATATAACGTATCTAGTGTCTAAACAACGAACTGCAAAGTGTTATCTGCAAGATCAGTTACGACCTCGCAAGTCACGAATTGATTTTTAAGTTTTTATTTTATTAACTCTGCTTTTCATAATATTTTAATAGTACCGGAATCGGATGTTGTTGAATACATCTACGTATGATGTTACAAGTTATTTGATTGTTTTAAAAATTACTTTCTTCGTTATAAAGCTACGCTATCACTGAATAACATAGCCTATATTTTATATCAACAGAAGGGTATGTACGACAGAAAAGACGAGATTCTTTGCCAGCCAGACGAAGCAACGGATCGTTAGTGCATAATAATTAAGCGATTATTTTAACTTAGAGACTAGTCGTGTACTACGTTGCTTACGTCTTTTATATTGTCTACAGTCTCGCCGCGGCGCAAGTGGAAATTCAAGTCAATAGATATTTTTGTCTTACAATGTAGGTGAGGGTCTAAAATAGCTGCAGAGGCTTTGACAGGTGTCAGTGTAGACGTCATAGGACAAACGACAGAGTGACTGAGACGAAGCCGGGATTCAATTTCCGGCCGGCGACTGGACGGCGCGCCGTGCGATTTGAATTTCCATTAAAATGGTAATCGCTGAATTTCATTTATAGATTTTCCAATTTTTCTCTCGAGATTTAATTTTTATTGTAATTATTTTTTAAATGCTCCATTTAGAAATTTGTATTTCTTTAAATTCGGCTATACATATAAAAGTTAATGTTTAAAAATAAAAAAAATGTATTACAACTCAAAACGTTGCCTGCATCTTGTTGAATTTGAGTGTAGTCTTGGTCGGGCAGTCGAGCGGTGTCGCAGAAGTGGTGGGTACTGCAGGCGGGCAATGGGCGACAGCCGCTATGCGACATTGCTGCTAGAATAAATCAAGCCTGATTTATTTTTATTCGGTTGGCAACACAGCGTGTGCATATATCGCCGCTCGCCGATGCCGTTTCCATTCTTTATTTAAATTATTTTCATTCGTTTTTCACAGAATATAACGCGATCTGGTTAGTGTACTCGGAATGATATAGTTTTAAATGATTTGTTAGCTTTGAAGGGTTTTATTCTATTGTATAACATGAAAGGGGAATGGTCTAAGGAAGAACTTGATGCCGGGATACTGTGACCACATAGATTACAAGAGGAAGAATACCAGGATTTAAAAAGTTAATTACTTAAAAACTAAGGATAACTTCTTGCGTTATTTTATAGATGGATTAAACAGCATAGCAGCAATATTGCAATGAGCTTGTTTTCAAGATTTAATTTTAAAAAAATCATAAAAAAAGAATTTTCAAAGTCTACCAGGAGCGGAGTTATGCCGTAACACATATAAAAAAACATACAGACTTGAATACCTTCTTTTGGGATGATACTTTTTATTGTTATGATTTCGGTTGCACCACTCTCTGCTATCTAATAAGTTATTTGTAAGAAGAGGCGGAGTTTGTCTCGTTGCAATGAAGAAGGCAATTTTACCTATAATAGAACACCGCAGATTTCCGCGACTGTACACGATTGTCGTAATTATAATTTAAAAAAAACTGTACATGCATAAT
>JAOCNA010000002.1:6455289-6470543 GCA_026546675.1 Papilio helenus
ACTTCATACAAATTTAATTCTTCATGTGTCATTTATAAAACTAATTAATCTTATTTAGACAAACTATAATACATATCTAGTTTTGTGAGAATTGGTATATCAGTAAAAGATATTTTCAGTATCGCCTGTCGAAATTCCAGTAGCATTTTTTAAGCATCTATTTCATTTGGATGTAATGTCAGTCACTTAAACACTATCCTGGCTTACCCGTCTACGGACGAGGCCGGGATGGTGTTTAAGTTGGCCGACATCTGTTCAAGAAAATAATTTGATTATTGAGTTTTGTTTTCTTTAGACTTATGGGGCGTTATGGTCGCTTCGACAAAGCCCCCTGTAAAAATAAATTTAAAAAAAAAAATCTATTTCATTATTATGAAACTTGGCTGCCGCTTCTTTTACTACCACTTTTGATTATTTATAATATTGATTAAGATTGGTATAGGAATTTGTTCACAACGGGAATCTTACAATAAAACAATAAGTTTATAGGCATAATGTATATTTTCATTTTTTTGTGTATAAATTATTTGCAGTTCTTTTTAATATGTTATTTCTACAAGTTTCTAAACACATTTTCTATTATGTCACACTTATTCAACTGGTGCTTCATCCTTGAATGGTAAAAAAATAAATTAGTCAAGTAATCTAGCAACACTCGACGTTTATTGCCATTAAAGAATAAAATTTACATTCTTAATATAGTTTATGATACATCTTCAGTTCCCACAGTTTCTAGTTATAGTGTTAAGTGAATTTGGCTATTAAAATAGAATATATATTGTGAAACCTAGTAATATGCTAATTGAGATTATTTAAGGTACATTTTTTATTTCTACGTTAGTTAACATCACTAGCCAATACCTTATCTAAAATTCTACCTTAACCGAAAAAAAATACCATTACATGGTTGTGAAGTTTGTCACTAAGTATTTTGAATTTTACAATTAAATTCAGCTATTTTCATTATCATTAAAAATAAATAATAAAACAAAAACAAGAATTATTTACATTTTCAGCCTCAAAATTACCATTGCATAAAATATAATTGTAGGAGGATGGTTTTTTTTGTCTATGATGGCACAAAACTATATTTGTATTTGTAAAAGTATTTTGATTGTAACAGATTCTTGCCGTTTGTTGCATATTTTGATTATTCAATTATTACTAACTTAATAAGAAATTAGATAGGAACAAAATTTTATGATAAAAGAACCATTCAGTGATAAACCTATAGTCTAATACGCTTAATTCTGACAGTTTTAACTGAAGATTCAAACTGTTTAATTAAAACTGTGCATGTAGGCATTTGAACTGTACAATTCAAGTGATAGTTAAAGTTTTGCCTACAGATGCAGAGCTTTATCTAAACAGTTTGAATTTGTAGTTAAAACTGTCTGAATTTCAAGTCATAGCGGGCTTAAGTATTAGTAAGAAAATAAATAAATAAAAAATATCTTTACATGTGATGTTTTCTTAATATTATGGACAAGATTAGGCATTAGTGAACAATTAACTAAATCAAACATATCTGGTGGTCACCATTTACTTTATACATACAAATGCACTAACAAATTATTTGTAAAACAATGTATTACTTAGCGGCTCTTGGAATTCAGTCTTGCATAACATCACTTATATACAGAAATTAACAAAATCATTGCAATAAACATTTTCACTAAATACCATATTTGAGTCCCATTATTCAACACTAATAAATACACAAATTTTAATTTACTATGAAATGTTTACATTTGTGGTAAAGGAGCCGGCCTTATGACGTCATGACACATACATTTGTACCAACTATTTGACACTCTCTTGGGATTATGAATATTTAATTGTTTTAAAACTTTGTATCATTTATAATCCGATCAGGATAATAAAAAACCGGGCTGGAATTTCCTCGCGCACATAAGAAGTGATGTAATAAAGGTAATTGAAGACACAAGTGAAGTTTTTTATAGTCCTGGTTAGGCGGGAAATTTTATAAATGCATACATTGGGCAGTTTTTATACCATAATTCCCAAGATAGATTTTAAATATTATGATTTTAGTATTAACTGATTTGAGGTTATAACTACCTCCAACAGACAAGAGGTATGCATGTAAAACTAAACAGATCCAAATATTAGATTGAGTATGGATATTCGCCGAGATAGTCTATAAGAGTGGAGGGTAGAGGCAGCAGCCTGTGTTTTGGTGCACACCATATTTTAGGCCTTAGGGGGTTAGACAATGCTTTGTGTACAGCAAGACGAGCTGTATGGAGTAAAGACGGTGGACTCTTCCTTAATGGTGTTTTGAGTAGGACGGGAGAATGTGTACATCCTTCTCTATCTACCCACACTGTGCCTGCAGCCCCTCGATCTCCCACACGAGTATAATGTTGCACTAGTTCTACTACACATCGAAACCTCGGCATATACCTCGCTAGTGGTCTGTCGCAGTCTAATCTGTAAAGATAGAGAAAGAAAAATTAATACAACTTATTAAATGGTAACCAAAAACATATGCTAAATATGAATTTACAGTTTTCCTTTATGTTTGTACTTTAACTTCTCAGCTTTTGTTTATTTGTAGTGTTTGTTAATTAATACTTTGTAATATTTGTGATAGTTTAAAAGTAAATTAAAAAATAATTGTTCTTAAAAGTAAACACTCTTTATCTGTTTTCCTTGATCTTACATAACAATAGGTAAGTTGTAGGTTTCTAATAATGGTTTTAGTGACTAATGCTGACTCAGTTTGAGTAAGCATGAAGTACAGTTACAAAAGACACTTAATGGAATTCTGATTAAGTTATTCCGTGAAGACAAATCAACCTATTTGGGAAGCTAATTTGCTTCACACTATTTAACTGTAATTTATATCTAATTAATACAAATGAGTTTCTCTTTATTGGCCTAAAAAAAAATTTTTAATACATAGTTTCTTCTGTCTATAGTATATACTATAATATAAAGATGAAAAATTTGTATGTATTGAAACAACTCAAAAACTACTGAACTAATTTCACAAATGAATTCACTAATAAAAAGCTAAGTTATCACTGAGTAACATAGGCATTTTTAACTGTTTTGTTTTATATTCATTTTAATTCCACAAGGACGAAGTCACAAGCAACAGCTGGTATTTTATAATTGTATTATATTATAAATGTTCTTACCTAAAAAATCCATCTTCAAAGTGTAACCTCACAGAAGTGGGACCTCTTTCTGTTTGTACTGATAGTGAGAATATGAAATTCCTGTCGCCAGAGTCTCTTATAACGAAAGCACCAACACTGGCATCCTTTAATAAGGTTCGAGCACCCTGTAAAGATAAAAACACATGAATTATTATACAAAATTACAAGTTTAACTAATAAAATGGTTCTGAGGCTACTTCATTTTCTAATTTTTTATGAGGAAGTATGTTTCTGTTATACTAAAGCTATAGATAATTAGTGACATCATTAACAAAGCTATGTATCACATTTTTCAATTTGAAAGAATATATAGCCTAACCGAGAATATAAAAATCCTGGCCTGCGGGTGATTCGATCAGCTCATGTCACTTTCTAACGTGTGCAAAGATATTATTTCACATGGCAATGGTTTCAGATTTTTGGTCAGGCTATATAATGTATTTTTAATACCAGCTTTAATATTACAACTTTTCGTTATTAGTCTTAAGTAAGTTAAGTTAACAATAAATAAAAACACACACCTGCCAGTCTAAATTTCCATAGTACCACCCTGAGAGTCTTAATGCTCTCAGAGTATCTGCTAGCCGTCTCAGCTCGTCATTGTATGGTGAAGGTATGAAAGGTGAGGATGGGGTGGTATATAATGGAGATTGTGGCAAGTATGGAGGATGTATTGTGAAGGGTGGGGTGACAGGTGTCTGGGGCTGGGCATGTGCCTTCCCACTGCACGGTGTCAAGGACACTCGCAGCTCATGCCTGCAGTTGGGGCAGCAAGCGACGCCGCTGGACCAGCTATTGAGAGGCACTCCCACTTCCACACATGCATCTGGAAAGAAATAATTCCATGAGAAAATTGAATATTTATGCTAACATAGTATGAGGAAATTTGAAAGGGAAATCTTAGGAACTACCGATTTTCCTGTAGATCAAATATTAAGGAAGGTCAAGTGTAACTTGGCCTAGTCACATATAACTTTGTTAGTCTCCAAGCCCCTCAAATGATAATGTGACAAATAAAAAAAAAGTTCATTTTTCACAGAATTAATTTGTAATTCCAACATGTGAAGAAAAAAACGTTTTTGTATCTTAAATTATATTGAAGCTAATAAAACTGGATTACTACTACTACTAATAGTAGTGACATGCTATTATTTTTTGTACTTTCTGTTAAATTGTATTTAAGTTTTAATTTCTGTTATGATTACCTTATGGGATAAACTATATCAACAGTTTTTAAAATCATAAAAAAACATTGGTGTTGCTACTTTCGGGCAATCATTTATTTTATTTCTACTATAAACAAATTTCATATCACCAATATCAAGGTTACCAGATTTCGAGATATCTATTCACGTAAACATTCTGCTTCCTACATCAATGATAGGTAAAAGTATTTAAAGTGAAGAAATATGTATCCATTTTATATTATTTCATAAAAAAATATAATAAATAATATTTTGTCTACCTTCAGAAGTCATTGTTTAGAAGTATAATGTAATTAAATTGGAATAGTAAAATAAATTCTTTCTCTTACTTTCAAACGTGTTGATAGAACAACATAGTACATTTCTAGAAAAAATAAGTTACAAACAAAACTTTTCTTTATAATCATAACCTAAAATTTGTTGATTATACGGCAAATTTCCATTACCGGAATTCTTAATAGGTTAAAGTATACATAGAACTGTTGCGTAACGACATTTATAATAATTCACTCACTTTGGGGAGATAACCTCGCTGTTAAAGTCATATTTAGAGGACAAGCGGGCGCCACTCGCCTCTCAAATAAACACATTTGACGTTCACAAGCCGGTTGGAAAAATTTTATGATCCACCAACGACTTCAGAGATCACGATTTAACACAAAATTC
Organism: Papilio helenus; assembly: GCA_026546675.1. Classification (NCBI taxonomy): domain Eukaryota; kingdom Metazoa; phylum Arthropoda; class Insecta; order Lepidoptera; family Papilionidae; genus Papilio; species Papilio helenus. The sequence continues at coordinate 6,460,349 of JAOCNA010000002.1, forward strand.
AACAAATCTTTTTTTAGCAGTCACTTATTTAACTCCAATTTATTAAAATTGTTAATCACTTCTCGTAAATTATCTGTTATTGTTTTAACACTGGCACTATTATCCACCATTAATTAAAGATTTAATAAAATCAGGTGTATTTTAAAACACGAACATTGTTAATACGGAACGAACTTGCGTTACTGCTACAGACGTGCACCCAGTTGACTGGCCGTTTGCCGTTTGAAGACTACGCGTACAGTTGAAGCTACATTACAAAACTACAATACGCGCGCTATAGAGGGGGGCCTTCGGGTAGGAGAAGTGATACGAAACGAAACGTTCACTGACTTCCAAGAATTCATTCACTACCACTAATAACAATTAACTAGTTATCTAGTAATTTCGTCGAGTTATCTTTTTTTTCATGTTAAATCATATTTTCGCGTAATGCTATATTGTATCGCAAGTATTTTTACTTTCAACTAGAAATTTGGTATGCGTGGATGAGTTTTTTTATTTAATTTTTTAATGCTGTATCCCGTTATCGCACATTTCTTTCACAAACATGTTGATATTAGGAATTACACCATTCCACTAGATAGTAAAAAAAAAAGTATTCTATTCCGCGTCCATTTTTATCATCCGCATTTTCTAATTACGTATGAATCAGTCATCAATAATAGGACAATATATCTTCGATTAAACAATACAGATTTCATGGTAATAAAAAATGTAAAACATGAAAATATGTGCGTGACCCGATTACAGAAGTAAGTAATTCAGTGAAACGTGTGCCGTCGCCGCTAGTTATGGACGGTTTGCAGAACCGTTAAATATTTTATTATTTTACTTAGAAGTACTTTAAAGTCAATATCAAAAATATTAACTGTTAATTGAATTTCTGGTAAAAATCATATTTAAACGTGCAAATCTGTTTAGTGGACTGAAGTAAAATTTAAAGAATTAAATGTAAACAATATGCATTATGGAATCCTAAAGCATGAAGCATCAACATAATTAATCTTTTCTGATATAATTACACAATACAGTAGCTGGCAATCATGAATTTAAGTGAAAATCGCTAATAATCCTTTCGTTGCGTCATCGTTTTTAAGATTAAAATCTATATCGCTATTTGATAAATGCGAATCGTTTTTTTTTTGTTTAATTTACACACACACACATAGAAACATCGAGGCGCATTCGAATTTCGAACGGGCCATAGAGAGCGTGTTCCACGTAGTGCGATTATATTTGGCGTTCTCGGAATCCCGTACCTGCGCCCGCGTCGCTTTCACAGGCGAACATCTGCCGTCACTTTTTAGTACTACTTACGCAGCTGCGTGTAACATAAGATTTATTTTTGTATTTTTATTTGCCACCGGTTTAGTGTAAATAATGAGATGTGGAAGAGATGAGTTTTATTGAATAAGGGAATTTCCAACGTGCAAAATTATAGCTTCTTGACACTTGTATAAAACTTTACAATGTCGGAAAGAAATCTTTTTGATCATTCTGATCATATTTTTTTAATAATCTCCATCTCGCTGATAGGATGGATGCGGTCAGATATTAAAAACAATTTAGGAGGTCATCTCCAATTCGTGGAAGGTGGCACACTCCGATTTCAATACGATATTGCGATACCGTTGTTCTCGGTACTTCTTCATTTAACGGGTGGGTCGAAGCTGTTATAAACATATTCGCGGAATTCATTCCAATATTTTCTATGTCCGTTTTGCGTCAGCGCGTGTTGGAAAGCGGACTAAACGTGTAGTGTCTACTGTAGACAGTCTACACTAGGAATACAACGCCTGGCCTAGTTTAAACATGCCTGAAACTGTTACATTTTGCCAATATTACCTACGTACTTTTAGACATTACTATAATTGTACCAGCGTAATTAACTTCAACACTCAGACAACTAACTCCCGCCAGAATGGCGCGCTTATTCCTAAAATTACATTGACAGATGTCATAGGGACGGATGTGTATGCCGATGATCTAGTGTTGCAAAGATTTCTACTTAAAAGCACAAATCTATCCCACGTATATTCATACTAGAATTAAAAATAAACACTCGCAATCACTGGACGTTAAAATAGATTTCATTACTCATATTTTTAGTCTGTACCATGTAATAAATTTAACACTCGTTCCCGCCTTTTGACATGACGCAATTGCTACCAAATAATTAAAACAATACACACTTCATAATCCATATGCGATGATCCTTGATGTTTATGGTTTGTGCCATAATAAGTTGTTCTAGGAAAAACTTGCAGTAAACAAGACAGCGTTGATCCTCGGTGGTTGGACCGGTCGCGAAATATACAACAGCCAAAAAAAACATGGCCGCGGTTTCATATGCATTAATTGCCTTGTGCTCGTTTTGTTACAACTAATCGCAAATTAATCGATTTATGTGCACGGTTCCATTACAACGAATTCGTTTTTAATTGCCCGTAAAAACTTTAAACAACAGATAATAAAACTGGTTACCAGTAACAAAAGAAGTTATAAATAATTCGTATATTTTAATATATAATTTCAGTTACTACATTTCAATACAAAAGCAAAGTAAATGTAGGAAAATATTCCTTATAAATGAATTGTTCAGATTCTCTGAGGGGACTGTAAAGACTAATATACCTTTTGTTATACAAATCTTGAATAGAAAAACATCTGAACGTACAATACTTTATATAAAATAGAGTGAAATGAAGCCGTAGTTATTCTTGCAAAGGAAACACACCCACACAGTATTATAGTCGGACCTTGTGCATTTACTTTGTATCGTTACTAAGGCGTTTTCTTGAAATTCTCAGCTGAGTGACGATATCTTTCTCAGAATAGCTTTTGTCGTTATTTCTATGTTATTTACAATTCACATTTCAATGAAACGTGGGCTGGAGATTCTCAGTTATTAGAAAAGGTGTTAGGTTATGTTAAGACTAAAGAAAATGAAATTTAAAGAGAAATAGATTTATATGGAATTTGTTGCAACCATAATGAATAATACCATTCGTAGAAAAGATATGCGCGATTATATTACCTGATAAGATTAACTATTCATAGTAGTTGTGTTGATATGAAATGCCACGCAGTGTGCGGGTTCATTTGAAAGCTAAAGAAAGCAAAATCAAGATTATTTCGACGGCTCAGACAAGATTATCCCCGTTTAATAAATATCTTTATGTGGCTTATTCAAAATTAGACATTAAACTTGTATCGAAAAAAAAGATAAATCCATGTCTATGGATACAAAAAACAACATGGCGCTCCCGCTGTAATTATGTCAAACCGCAAGAGCCATCGCACGTGACAGGAAGCGCGGATCTAGCCACAGAATAATTAATAGCACGCATAAAGATATGTCGTAATCATGCTAATTGGAATCACAAGTGCCGCGATGCAGTTGTTTATTATGTTTACATCACGTGGGGTACCTAGTTGATTACACAAGTTATACTTGATAAATATGATAATACTAGAAGAATTACATTGTAATAATAGCTTCAAAACTTGATTTATGATAACTAAATAAATTGGAAAGTGACCTACAACTTCACGCCTACGCAACTCAGGGTTTTAGGTATTAATTGACCCTTGATGACCTAGCTACAATTTGTCATAAATAATTTGTCGTCCCGTTGCTTTTAAAAATGCTTTGATGTAATAAGACGCTTATCTTTACCTTACTCAATATTTCTTTGAACACCTCAACGGCGAAGTGGAACAAAGTGAGTGGGATTCGAGTTGCGATATGTCAATTCGTCGAAATCTCAAAACATAAAGGTTTCTTAAGAGGTTTTCTCGTTAAGGTGAGGTCCGGCGCGGCGACTGATTACGTTGCGACGTGTACAGTCACGCACATCGCGAATGGAAACGCGGAACGATTTCATCATTCACCACGTTTTCATTATTCTTATCCGTTCATCGGTACAGTCGACGACAACTTGCATTTATGTCTATTAAATACATAGTTTACGCAAATCAAAGTAAAAAAGAACCATCTTAAGAATAAATTCAATAATAATTTATGATTAGGATGTAACTATTAACTGTCATTTATTAAAAATAAAGAATAATTTTTATCTATAATATAATATTATGACGCAATTTATTACTTACTAGCTGTTGCCCGCGACTTCATCCACGCAATATTAAGAAAAAAAAAGTTGCCTATAGTATGCCCGTCTATGTTAGCTACCCTTTAGTTCGGTCGAAATCGGCCCAGCCGTTTTGGAAATTACCCGGAACAAACGCGGCTTGCGGGCAGACAGACAAACAAAAAAAATGTTAAATGCGATTTTCGTTATCAGCAACGCAAATACATCAACTTCCCGAAATCTGGAATTTTTCTTTTAATAGTACAAACAGACACTCCATTTTATTATATGTATAGATTTGCTGGACTATTCCTAAATTATAGGTGACCTTTGACATATAATAGCAAAAAAGAAGAAATAATATACAATCCACCTAAATATATGGTCAAACATATCAATAGAGATATCAAGTGAAAAATACTTTATCACTTAAATCAATGACAAAAGACGAACGAGGTATTGGTCAATGTCACTTTGTAGGTCAGTGAACTTTATCTGTTTTCCTTCTCAGATTAGAGATGTTGTTTTAATTTAAATAATCCAACGTCATACAATTACAAACAACCTTTAAAAAAACCAAAATAACACAACATTCAAAACATACTTTTTGGTTATTACTACGAGTAAGGTCGGCTATAAAGGGTGTAAGTAAAAATTGTAGAAGTTTATTTGCTGTAAATTTTAATATACACACTATTATGAGACAAACCAGAGGTTTCCATTGGCAAAACATTCGTACAAAAATATGTTGTCGTCCCTTTCTAACTTGTTCGAAAGGCTTAGAAAACTGTATGTTTTCTCGAGTTTTCCGTCAAACAAAACACAGTATATTCGATAATAATTAACAATATAAAAAACAATTCAATTACAAAACTTCTTTGATTTACATCGATGTTTTTTAATCAACTTAATTACTGTCTATTAGTTTAAAAAAAAATCTATTCTGAAAGACTACAATCTAAAAACAATCTCGACGAATTAAAATTAGCAATGGGATTCCCAAATAAATCAGATGTTTTAAATCTGTAAGAATGACTAAGAAACAAAGATAGGTTATTTTAAAATAAAAACGAATGAAATCGATATCAATCAATAAAAAACAATTGAATCGTTTAAATCGATATGTTTTCTAATCAATCGATTGCTGTTTTATTGGTCATCAATCAAGTATAATAAAAATGAAACTATAAATCAGTTTCCCAGTACGAAAGCGATGTAATTACCAATTATTCTCAGTCGAAGTTATAAAATTGCGAACGACTCGTATTCCTCGAATAATAAACATTTAGTTTTTTTTTTAACTCTATACAGGTTTATTTGATGCAAAAAATATACGATTCGTTTTAATAGTTGATTGTAAAAACATATTCCGAGAAGGACCGACGCATCATTTGGTTTTCAAAAAATCTGATAGAAATTAGCAGAATATCATATTAGTCTACATCTAACAAGAGACAAAAAATGTATTTTTATAGTATACTAGCTGTTGCTTGCGACTTCGCCCTCGTGATATTAAAAAAATAATAAAAAAACAAGGCCTACGTTACTCACAATTCCATAATTTTTAAGTACAAAGGTTTTTAACTTAGTTTTATTACTTATCAAAACATTTAACTTTCTCTAATCCTTGAGTCTAGCTTTACTGAGGAAAAGTAAAATCCAGGAATGCCGTAGAGAAGAGTAAGATGTTTTCAATATTAAAAAGGTAACATTACTTGAGAACGGTTATTTGAATCATTCAGTGCATAAAACTGGGCTCCCTATCCACTCCTTTTGGACGCACTCATGTGAAGGGAATGAATAATTCAAAGCCGAGATTCCCACTTCGTTCAAATTTCACTTTAACTTCGGCTATTTGATTAGGCTCAAACTCCATTCGTGATTTTTACGCTATTGATTCTCGAAAGCGCTGGCATCCTTGATAAATAATATAATATTATGATTGCGTATAATATGAGTATATCCTTGGTGTTGTACCGTTTTGTTAGGAAATGCGATAGCAAAAAGTAATCCTTTTCTTGCATATTTGGCTAAAAAATATTTACAAAACTCACCTCTTGTTAAAATACAAATAAAAACTAAGCTAATATTATTTCATCCATCTGAAATCTAATTTATTTAAGGTGTCGGTCATCGATATCTCAAAATGCAAATTAACTGAGAGGCCAATAGGAATTCAGCGAGTTCCTTGCTGTCTCTAAACTTATAATTGAATCTCAAATCCTTAATTGAATAGCAACAGTTAAAGCCGAGATAACTTAGTTTTGGTAATTATGTAGCTAACACATTTAAAATGTTTAAATAATTTTAAATGTATTAAGTATTTCAATGCGCCTGTTAGAAAAATACAGAATTTAGAGTTGCATGATTGTCAAATCTTGGAATAACTCTTAGGCGCTTAATAGTATTACTTATCGGATATCTTACTTTGCTATCGACAAACAAGTATGAAATAACTTGAAAGTATAAAATACAAAGAAAGTTGATGCAAGTAAATAACAACTATGGGAATTAAATACAAAATATAGGAATGGACGACCGTTTGGTAATACATTATGATTTGGCACATATCCAAAATAGATTTAAAAGCAATATTATTAAATACAAATTATCCAAGAACAACATAGAATGATTAATGTTTTATCGTATTTAAACTTATGGTTTTTAATAACAAGCATATCTTTAAATTGCCTAAATCAAATAAAAATTACTTCTTACACCCGTTTTGCAGCAGTCAAACCGCCGAGACTTTGTTTTTAGTTTATTTCCACAGACGGCGCGCGACTGTTTGTAGAAGTACTAATTAAACGAAAATTCTATTATCATTTCCCTTTACAAATAAAGTAAACGACTTTTTAATAAAAAAAAATTGTCAATATCTTGTATGCTGTGAACACCATTGTCCGATTACGTATGATTGGAGTTGCCTTTGACTTTGAAATTTGACAGATGTTTGACAGCAATTGACAGATAAAAACTAAACCTAATATTTACGAACGTAAATATTCCTATCAATTTGTTAATTACGCTTTTTGGAATGTTATTTGTTTCATTAAAATAAACAAATAGAATAACAATGTCTTAAAAGTGATAAAAGGAAGGAACACTATTATTTTCGTCATGACATCTGTTTGTTTTGATATCAGGAGTGTATTGTAGTATTAATTTTGAATCAATGTTATAAGCTTCTGATCAAAAATGGAAGGTGGACAGTGGAGAAACAGTATCATAAATCAATTGCAGTTAAGAAATAAAAAAGAAACAACAGCGTTTCATGATATCATAGCCTTTCGTAAGTAACATAACCTATTGTTTCCTTTGTCTACTAATATTGACATTATATGCCATTTATAATTAAGTAAACTTAATGAGTTATCACATTTTAATACCTACAACATATAGTATAATCTATTATCTGTGGCAAGCATTAATAATTCTTGTAATTGCATTAATTTAATCAAAACTTTTAAAACCATTAAATTCTATTCCTGTAATGGAATATTTCAGAAGAATTTTACTCATTATGATATAAGCCATACATATAATTGTATTTATTAATTGTTTACATTTCCCAATTTATTTAATGTAATATTTTATGCATTTCAGAGAGCAGATTGTTTGATAATGTTAATACATTGAAAAATGAAAATTTACAATTAACATTACTTAATGAAAGAATTCGTTATACGAGCACAGAGACTGTGCTTTCTAATGCAGGTTGGTATTATCATCATTCGTCTTACAGTGAAGGAAAACATTGTGATGCAACCTGCATATATCAACGAAGAAATTCAAAGATATGTGTGAAGTCAACCAACCCGCAGTGTGCCAGCATGGTTGACTATGGCCTAGTCACCCAAACTTAGGGTAGGCTCCTCGGTGGGAACATATAATGAGCTGGTGATGATGATGTTCATTTAGTATAGTATACAATACATACAACATTATAAAAATATATGCTTTCCAAGTTCAAGCCCGAAGAAGCCAAATATGTATTTTTTTCCTCAAAAAGCAATCTTGTCATGATAAGGTTACTTCAGTAGTTAAAATAATAGATATTATCCATGCAATAATAATAAATTCTAAAGTGTTGTGTTTCTATAGTTCTTAAACTGTAGGAAAAATGTTTGTCAAATATTATCTTATCTACTTTTCATTAAATAATGCAAAATAAACTTATTTAAATTATATGTATTGTGGTTTTGGTCTTACTCATTTAATATCCAAATGTTTGGAAATTCCAAAGTTTTAAATGATGAGACGGTTGAATAAAAAGTTTTATTCTAGAGTTGAAAGGAACAGTTTATCAAATGTTGTAAGTATTGTAATGAATCAATAATTGTTCAATGTATAAAACCGATAGCACAACAAAATACAATGACCTTTAATAAAAATACATTTACATACTAAGTACTATTGAAACTAAATTCCTACCATGTTATCTAATGAATACTAAATTATTGCTATTCCAGGAGGTGCCAGTAATGAAAGAATACAAACTTTAGAACAAAAAATATTAGCACAACAAGAGGAACTAACTTCATTACACAGGCGAAGGGGAGAGAGCGCACAGCAAATAATTACTTTGAATGCAAAAGTACATGAACAAGAAAAGAGTTTACAAACAAAAGATATCATGTTAGTACAATTTTATACTTTCTATAACACTTAGATAATGGCTTCTTAATAAGCAATATGTTTTTGTTGAATTTGGGTAATCAAGATTCATCAATCATCTCGAATTTATACAGAAATCACAGACAAATTAAAATTTTGGTTACTAGATGTTTTTGTCTCACATATATTTCTTAACAATGTTAGTGTTGGCTTATATCTATGACCGCACTTTGTTATTGAAAAGCCCCTTTACACATAAGTTGAGTATACTGCAAAATAACATATCCGTTTTTGTGACAACAATGTGGTAACCTTGATGAATGAAATTACAAGCTTCAGTTAACATTTGAATTATCTTAAAATACTTTGTATGTGTACTATAAGAGTGGGCACACACCTTTGACTAAACTATTGCACAACAGTTGTACGATTGTCGATTGTTTACAGCCAATTCAACTGTTTAGTTTGACAACTAAAAATCGAGTAGTGTGCGCTTCATATAAGCTCATAGGAATCAAAGTGAGTCTAAACAGTTGTACGATAATTTAGTCAAAAGTGTGCACACTTTCTAAATATAGACTCATTGAAGTTATCAATTTTTGAGAGTAATTTTTAAGTTCTGTGTTGCAATGCATTGTAAGATTTAATAAGAATAATTAACTTTTACTGATAGCAAAGTAATACCGGTTACATAACAATTTTTGACAAAAATGGATGCATATTGAGTTAAAACGGAATGAAACAATGTTAATTGTTGACTAGCTTTGTTATTAATGTTCTAGTTGCCGTTATTTTAAAACGTTATTTTATTAATGCCACTAAAATAAATCGGTATTTTCTAGTATTTCAGAAAATACAGCATTAATAGCATCATTGAGAGCGGAAATTCAATTGTATGAAACAAACATGTCGGAGTTACAAGGACTCAATCAAGTTATAAGAGATGAATATCAAGCATTACAAATAGCTTTATCATCTGTGGAAGATAAATTAAGAAAAGCACAGGTAAACACCATGGGTGTCTTTTACAAGTAAAGTTATATTGATAAGTTCGGTAAACAATCAAAGTTTTTGTCAAATTTGTTTAATCAAACAATTTAAAAATGAATACATTTAAAATATCCAAATATTATAAAAAAAAATATTATTTACTGAAGGCTTCAATCCCAAGTCATTTCAAATATTTGAGGTAACTACAATAGTTAAGAAATCTTACTTCTTACTGTTAATTTATACTTGATATTATAAATGCGAAAGTTTAGATGCATGTTTGTTAGAGTTTGTAGCCTAAATGACTAAACGGATCTAGATGTAATTTCGCGTAGATGTAGAGGATAGTCTGAAAGAACACAAAGGCTCACTTTTGTTTTTTTTTAATTCCACGCGGACGGAGTCGTGGGCGAAAGAAATGCGACGCTAATAACAACATCCGCGATATTGTACTACAGATTTGGAGGCATTCCGTGCATTGTTTCTTAATTTGT
>JAOCNA010000002.1:6475780-6486149 GCA_026546675.1 Papilio helenus
ACATTGTGTATTATATTATACTTTAGAGATGAGATCACATTTTACAACTAAAAGATTTTTAATCCCTAATTATTTTGTATATAATACAGTAAAAGTTAATTTAATTAAATAAATAACAAGTCTATGTTAAAAAGAACATCCAAACTTGTGTTATAAGTCTTCATGTTTCCCATCACGTTGATGTTGGGTTAGTTTTCATTTGTTTCATAAAACGAGACAGGTTACTGAAAATTCATTCATAACGAATAAATGTAACGACGCGTATTGATCGTTAATTTGGCCTCAATACTAAATGTGATAGCAAGCAATAAAAGCTCAACGCTCGAGTGTTTCCAAGTTTTTGGTGTTAAAAAAATATCCCAAATGAAATCATATGATTATTTAAATGCGAAACTTGGATAGATGGATATTTGTTATTACATATATTGACAAACGGAAGAACACTTTTACAAATCACAATTATCAAAATAAAAATTTAATATTGGACACTATCATCCGCATATCTGTATTTTTTCTTTGTTTGATCATTTACTTAGTTTAGACTTTTTTCTATCTTCTTTGAGGTTTAATTTTCACAGAAAAGTTACCACGATAATATAGGTCATATCAATAGGTTCAACACAGTGTTATTTCCTTTATACAAGATGTTGGTAAGTCGTATTGTAGCATATAAGGTATCCAGCAATCTATTTATACGTATAGACATATGTACATCTGGATAATGCACCGAGCGTAATGGCCACGGCACATAAAGTCTGCAATGAACGTTCTCCAATGTAAGAGTTTTAGCTGGGCAACCTTCATGTGTTCTCGGAACGTTCAACCGGTCGACAGTCATTTAGGGCTGCCACCTCTTCGGAATGTAACCGAATTCTTCCGGTTGGCATGGTACATATTCGAGCTACGGTTGACATCTTCAATGTTTTAGTTAATGGTTGACAAAACACTAGTCGCCTTTTTTTTCGCCAGTCTTCGTCGGTTTACGGTTATCGAAAGTTGGCAGCCCTAGTGACGGCCGTGCGTCGCGCCTCAATTCCCGGAACGACGATACCGCGGCCGTTTCGATTTTTAAAATAAACGTTCCGTTACACATAGATTTTGTCTTATTCACATCACCTTTTAAACTGTACATATTAATTGTACATTTATTTGTTGTTGTTACTTGATCTGTAATCGGCGATTTATAAACCTTTTTTTGTTACATTCGTTGGTTTCTCGTCACTAGTGGCTTATTGTCGCGTGATACATTATTCATTGTACTACTTTACTACTCTATACCTACGCCGTGACGTCACAGTACGGCTCGGGCACGCGTAACCGTATGACCGGCCTGAATAAAAGTGATCTAATACATTACCTCAATTATTATTTAATATTGCGATAACTTTCTATGCTAAATTTAAACTTTATCAGACTTCAACCTACATATTGGATAGGAATTGGGTTACTTTGTATTGAACTTATGGCTAATGTTTAATGTAAAGATACTCATTGAACCGCAGTCAAATTTATTGCTAACAGGAAACACACGACTAGACATGGTAAGAATAAATTATTTCGCAAATACTATAAAAAGTTTTACGATTAGACCTGCTCCAACGAAACACGTTGAAAAAACTACAAACTGTCAACGGGCTATTTGTATGCGTTCAGCCTATAAAAGCAATGAGATCCGTTTAGAAAAAACAAAAATCATGATCGCTCGCTTCAAACTAAAGCGGCTAACTTTGATTTCAATATAGAAAGGGAAAACGAATAGCAAATTACGAACGTATTAAGGAATTGTTTTTCGAACAAGACGACGTTAAATTGTGAGAGGAATAATTTATTTGCTTTTGGAGATTTTTTGCGGAATCGTTTCGTACCGTACGACCTTCTGTACCAGGAATGCATGATTTAAAGGAGAAATTTCGAAATAAACAAGTGTAACGCCAATCTGATTTAATCTTTATTTCTGTAAGGATTAGGTATCATTTTGTCGAACTGAGTAACATCAAAGCGGTGTATTCGATCGGTTCGTTAGACGAAACTGCCGACGTTTCGCAGTAGCCCATTGAAATTTAAACTAGCCGGCTTTCTCGGAAAGCGGCTTTATCTTTTTACGTTTCTCCGGCCCCTGGCCTAGCCCAACGAGGTAAATGGTAACGGAAAACGGACGATACGCCGCTTAGTACATACAATTGACTGCGACGAATCGATTATATTCAACATCAAATCAAACTTAATTATGAAGCCAGTAACGGTTATAGTAACCCTGATATTATTTACCCAGGGCGAGATTTCTTCGACGTCCTCTTTTTTTACCAATGCTTTTGGGGGATTTATTGTTAAGTACGGCTGTAATTTGCAAACTTCGGCCCATTCTGTTCGACGCCCTGGGCGGTCGCCCTACCGCGCTGTACCCTAAATATCGTATTGTGTGCCTTTAGAGTATAAACTGGGATTTTAATTTATTAAGAAGATAATTAGTTCGTTAATAAACGTTGAATTGTTTGATGTATAACAGTGAATGATCAAAATATACTTCAAAACTTACTATGAATGTTTAAATCAAAACTTTATTCCACTAACATCATTTGCTTTATACTCGTACGTATACAAGAATTCAAATCTTATTCGAACAGTTTTATCGTATCGTAAAATATTTCCTTGCACCTTTGAATTGTTACTTTCTAAGAAATATAGCAACGTAAAACGAATTCCTTCAAAGCGTAGTAAGATTTTTCTATTACGAATATCTTTGTAGCGTGATATTTATTTTATCATAAACAGTAGGTGGAATTTTATTTTCTTTGCATTTATATTACGTTTTGCCAAACTACAAAATATTTTTAAATGGCAGCTAACATATTGGTCTGATAATTAAATTAATCACCACAATTTGTTGATATCTTAATAGCAGAAATAAACTCAAGAGAGTTCATTGTCTTGTAGCGTTAAAAAGGATAAAATGAACCATAAACCTAAGCCTCGTAATCGTTATTGCATTCCTTAAAAAAAAATAGGCGCCATATTAGAAAAAATGGCGCCTTTTAGAAAAAAGTTAGGAAAATTCGCAACGCTGGATTTAACTACTTATTGAAACCTACCTTAACGTTAAATGTTGAGTACTTTAAGAATCATTGCCTATTTGTGTATTCCTTAAACGAGGAAACATCGCGAGGTGCTAATGAAATATTTAGTTCGTTCCGCGAAGCATGTCCAATGGTCCGGCGTGTCGGCGACGTCCGTCGTCGGCGAGGTCGCGGGCGTGCATAAAGTTTAATCGCATGCATAACCTCCAACACCCGGTCCTTCCGCGAACAATAACCCGAGCGGACAATTTTCAAAATGATAATGCAAATGTTCGTACAAACGCAAAAAAAATAGTCATAACGCTGACGATTTCTCATAACAACCCTCGGGTCGGAGGCTTCCATGGATTAATTACGAGTTCCGAGTAGGCCCGCCCGCCACCGGGCCATTCAATTCTCGGTAAACTTGAATCGAAAAAGGAGCAAAAACGGACTCGGCTCGTTCTCAGAATACGCATACCTGCCCGCTCGCGATCCCACCTTGCTCTGACGTTTCGATCCAACGCGCATTTTCCTAGTAGGCCCCCTCCCAGAACAAATATCTGCCTTTTTCATACCCCCATTTAATCGCTTTCTTGTTATCTTATGCATGAATATTAATTTCATATTAATGTACTATTATATTTCTTTAACATGTGAAATAAAACCTATTTAATTATTATTTTCTTGTATTGCAAGATAAAAGTTAAATACAAATTTAATTTAATTTTTCCAGTACCACGATGTTAGTTGTTAACCTACGCCTCAGTAATCAAGCCAACGATATTTTATTGTACACGAGTTTCTAGAAATAGCCATCGGTGTCAGGGACCCGTGGCCAACTGTTTGGTGGGGGAAAGTCAATTCTAGTGATTACATACACCTGTTATGTATTACATTTTGTGGATAAACTTTTTATGGATAATTTTTGTTGATAAAATTCATAGTAACATGGTACTATTTACTTAGTAAACGTTTTGCATAACAAAACTTTTTAAATATTGAAACAGAATGTTTGCAAACAAAATGAAAATTTCAGAGAAAAAGTTTTATTACAATTTTAATATTATGTATAATAACAATATGAAATTCTGGGTAATTTTTACTATTAAAAATGGTAGATTTAAATAAAGACTCGTTTGTGGAAATGTACAGTTAAAATAAATGGTAAAACAAGATTAAATTATTATTAAAAACACTTACCCTAACAAAGGCTGTTGCAGTACATAAAGAAATTTCATAAAACGGTCAACATAAAATTATCTTTAGACAATTGTACATAATTAATTATTTATCATGTGAATATCTTTGCAATTCAAAGCCGAAATTAGACAGAGAAGCGTCAAATCAATACACGGCGCGGCCATTACACTTTGTCAGTTATTTCGTGATATTGTAAATATTGTAGTATTCACATACATACAAATATCACTCTTGTATCATCTCCCTGGCCTTATCTCACTCAAGTGAGGTCAGAACAGTTTTACCTTAACGTACCTTCTTGACGTGGTCGTGTAAAAATATATCCCAATATGGATATAAAGAATAATGTAGTTTATTTAATTAAATATCTACCATAGACTATAAAGAATGGTCAGTTTAATTGATGCTCATAGCTTTCTGTAATCGACCTAATTGTCGGCGCTTTTTGCGGTCAATGCAAAGCATTGCGACGCAAATAAACATGTCTCGGACAATATTCTGATCTTTTGCAATGTTTGAAATGTCGATATTATGTTTTTTTTTATATTTCAGTTATCTTCAGAATAAAGATGGCGGTTCATTTTGTGGCGGGTTAATACTTTACACTGCCGCAAGAGCATTGAGACGAATTGCAATCTCAATTTCTGCAAAGAATGATAAGATGTGAATATGAGCAATGACAATATACTTTTATGCAATTCCAACAATGAAAACCCACCGTTATTATCTGCCAACCAGATTTTCGCGGACTTTTCTAAAACAAAATATACTCTAGAATGAGCTTAGCTCTCGACAAAAGCGCGTATAACACAGGGAATAGCGAGCTCGCTAATAAATCTGTTCATATTTAATTTGTGCCTTAAATGAGATTAACGGTATTTTAAAAGGCAACAAACATTATTAAAAAAAGTTTTTTTGTATGGAAAGCAACATATCACCGTTTTCTTTCCTATTTTCAAATAGAAAATCATTATGATAGACATCAATTGCCATAAAGAGATCTCGAAAATGGAAACTTAAAACTAGTTTCAGAACAATATTTAACAACATCCGTCTTCTGGGCGGATTACCTAATCTACTTCGTAAATTCGTAGAACATAGAAGATAATGCATAATATTCGGCTTTCATATCAATTCATGCGTACAAATGATAATCAATGACCCAATACCACGCTGGGTTATCTACACATTAACATGTAAAGGCGATTCCGCGAAAATTATAAGCGTAATAGAACAATAAACATTAACAATAGACATTGCGTTAAGAGGCTCTTTGATGCTTAAAATAACGTTGCAAAAAACGCCATTGTTTCCCTTCGTGGATAAACAAAGGCAATGTCGATTCCCGGTAGACGATTTACCTCCGATGTTCCCGGTAAACTGAACAATGTGCGATTGTCTGCGAGCGCCGAGCCAGGGGTACTCAACGCGGCCCATTGCGAAAATGAATAACGTTAACCCAGAAAAATGTATGCAAAATGATTACATTTGTCACATTTCTGCTGTCGAAGCAATTGTATAACAATAATTTTCATCTAATGTTAAGTACGAGTGTTATGATAAATACTAAGTCTACACTTAAATATTCCGAAAGCCGTAGTTAATTATCAAGAGTTCTGTTCGGTACAGATCGTACGGTTTCGATACGTATAGTTTGAATTTCGCGACCTGGGTTAATGCGGCTAACCGGTCGCATTTTTATTCTCCCGCACTAGTGGGGCGATTTGAATCCCCTTCGGGCGCGGGGCCTGCGAGGAGGTGTGCGGGAGGAAAAGATCGTGTACAAGCCCAGCGGGACGGTCAGTTAGGGTGCGAGTTCAAAGGTCATCGGAAGTGGTTGCTTGTCCGACATCGCGAAAGACACAACGGGTGTGTCATATTTGCTAGCGATTGGGGTAGCTTGGAGTTTCAAGCAGCATCGCTGGCGTCTACAGACTTGACAGAAAAAGATTTGACTCGATTCCGATAGAACAAGCACTTGCACCTGCAGGAGGTGAGGCAGGCATCGAGCTGGTGAGTACCACAATCCCTTATTTACAATATTATGCCCTACGGTGCATGCGTAGTCTAAGGGTCAAGTGGGGCACGGCACAAGTGTGACGCCTCTGGAGTAAAAATATGCAATATATTGACCTATAGAACTTAAAGTAGCCTTATCACGCGACTGACTACGTCAAAGAATATTTATTATGTGTAGATAAATAGGTACGTAACATTATTAAAAAAAATAATGTGTATTTTACACAAAATAAAAAAATATATTTTACACCTTTAATACACAATTAGCTATCAAAATTATAAATGCCGAGTGTTCGAAATATATTTTGTTTACGATAAATATTCCTTGAAATCTTGAATGTTAAATGTAATTTTACTTGAAATAATAATAATATTGTTGGAGCTGTTTGTGGCTTATTGTTCGAACGGTTCCATGAAATAACACAAATAATATTCAAGGTCGACTGAAAGCTTTCGAGGAAAGCTATAAAATTGCTTTATTTAAATTATTATTTGCTTAGATTTCTGTCTATTTATTTATCTATTTAATGCCATCATCGAATGGTTACTTAAACAGTCCTTTAGTGAACATAAATTAAAAATCTGCACTGTTTCGCTTAGTGCCGACTGTGAGTGGCAGTCATATTTACTTTCTTTCAAGACTTTTTCGTAATTAAATATGAGTTAGAACGATATCATTTAATCTTATAAGACTCTTTCCACCTTTATTTTCAACGCAATGAGCATAACATAAGAAAATGTCAGTTATTTTAAATAAAAAAAAATCATTCTTCTAGAATACACCGTACGTACAACGTACGCACATTTATATCTTAATTTGTAACATTGTTTTATTGATCAACTGTTTATATTTAGAGGTTGATGTTCCCATGATTATTTGTGAAATACGAACTTGTACTCTGTCAAAGATTACTTATAGTTCATTTTTGCACAAGACTATATCTATATTGCTGGGGCAAAGAATGCCTTACAGGTATGATTACATCTCCAATTGCTTTTATTTACCACAAGGAATGTAATAGAGGTATGATATAATTATCTGTAACATTATACCGTAAATGTGCCTAAAGTTTTTTTTCTACTAATAACAGTTGTTAGCCTTGAAGATGGTTCAAGAATTTATGCTACAAATTGACCGTGCACCTAAAATAAATAGCTTTCGAGACGGATTAGGACAATTCAATTAACTAAGTTGACTAGGCGTCCAGAGTCCTAGGGTGACTATTTTAACTGTTTCATTACTAAAAAACATTCAGACTTAGTAGGTGAATAATATAGAAGAAAGGTGTTTTAGTTCTTATACGACTGCTATAAATAGGCGAGTATAAACGTAGCGTGTTCGTACTAATAAATGTAAACAAAGTACGTAGGTATGTATGAATGACCCGGAGACCTGAAAGATATCGTTTGTCGCTTGGCGCCATTACGTATCGTCTGAATTATGTTTGCATAGTTGTTTGATAGGGCTGTGCTGACATGATGATCAATTAATTTGTCACAAAATCACTATCATTGTGTTAGTACAGTTAAGTAAACATTTCGCATAGTGGTAAAGTTAGAGGAATCTTACCTGGTAGTTTGACCACCATTGGAGGAGCGGTGGGGTGATTGGGATCCAATGTAAAAGCCGTAGGTAACAACAAAACACGGAAACACACAGTTCCACTTATAATTACTAATATTTCCTCAAAACCACTTTACTGCCGTTGCGCTTCTCGGTAAACTCTTTATAAGCAGTTTCGTAGAAGCCGAGCGCACTGGAGAAATTATTTTGTAGAAATCGACGTCGCCGGCGGCGCTTCGTCCGCGTGCCGTAGCAGAAACCGTTTCTAAGAACGCGCACATTCAATTTCACTCAATGTGGTGTATTTATCACAAATAACGATATCGCCGCGGGAGGTGAAAGTTCGGCGAGTCAAGTCGCCGCAGCGATGGTTCCCCTTTCATGTACGAAAGTCGACTGACGCTGGAGCGGCGCGGCGCGCCACATGAAGTAAACACGCGCGGCGGTCGGTGAAGGCGAGCGGCGCGCGGCGCGGCGGGAGGCGAGCGCGCCAATCGCTCGCGTTCGGTTGCCGTTCGCCGCTCGCCAGCACAGCCACGGCGCAGCGATCGTCGCCTCGCTCGCTTTGCTAGAGTCACCAACGCGCCCGCACTTCCCAGAATTACCAACCTTGGCGCTTCTGAGAACTACACCAAGGCATTGTCACTAATTTATATAAAACTTGCAGCCGCACTAGCACGACAGCCGGCATGGGAGGTGGCTCGTGACCACGATAAGAACTATCGACACGCAGACAGTCTATTGACCTTTCGTAGTACTTTAACCGGTAAACTTTGGTGGCGAATAAAGTTCCACCCTTCCATGAAGTACGTCGCAGAGTTCATTCACATTAGGATATACCTAGAAGGTACCTACTTCGTGTTGGTTCGTCAGTTGTTCTATAAACGGTTATTAACTCCTATCCAACTTTGATCACGCAATCAATTAAAAACTCGGCTCCAAACTATCGATTTTAACTGAAATTCCTGATCACACGCAGGCGTATAGAAACGTCAGATTGACGAACGCCAACACGGCACTTTCATTTTGTATTTTTACACATGTACTTGTACTTGTTTGTATAGGTTTATGTATGTAGATATTCATGTGTTTACAACTTATTAATTTCTCCATCATGAAAGCAAAGTCAGCTAGACTCTCAGTTTTAACTGAACGTATGTAACGAGCAATGGCTTCGAGATATCTTATTTATTGCTCAGATATTGGCCGTTAAAACTTTTCGTTGTCCAATATAATGGCAACTTTCGCTATAAAAGATGCTTGATTTGTGTAATCCTAAATATTGCAAATGTTAAACTAGTAAAAGACACCGTTTATTTGATACAACTGCAATAACTGACTGCCAAGTTATATGACCTAACTAGAAATACGAGCGAACGAACACCATTATTTTTCAATTGTTTTACGATGTTCAGATGTTTGAACTTCTTTTGTCTGCAATAAGCGACCGACTGATGAATTTAGACGATAGTCTAAAGGCTACACACGCTTAATTGACAATTTTACCTGAACAGTCGAACTGTTGAAAACTTTGCGTACCTGAACAGTTCAACTGATAGTTAAAATTTATCATACAGTTACAGCCCAACAACAGTTCATCTCTTCAGTTAAAACTACCAGAACTGTACAGTCAAATTGTAATTTTAAATCTGAGAGCTAGAACGTGTGTAGGTAAAACTAAAAACAGTAGAGTTCAATTGACACTTAAAACTTTGTGAACACACGTCCCTTCTGAACGTGTGTAGCGGGCTTTATATTAATTATCCGTCGAACAATAATTTCTTCCGTAACATCGGTTACTTTTTTTTTAAATAAAATCTATGTACTTCTGTTTACAGTCGTGTGTTATACGCAACAGTTAGCTATGGAAAATATTGTTTGCAATTGTTCTCGATAGGAAAATTGGTTCTGGACTGCGACTATCAAAAACTGAAATTGGTTTCGACCTCAACACAATTACTTTGCGTCGGCAGCTTTTGTGCCGATATTGCCGGTTCAACTTTATTTACCTATCGATCTGACAGAAGCCTTCCTTTAATGTCATCACCATGAACTTCCGCTACTTTAAACTTATAAGTATGTACAAAATACAATTTTAGGCATGATTAAAACCCAGTAAAAATATCAATTAAAATTACGTTATTGTTTGGTTAATAATTAAATGTATTTGCTCATCATGGGGACAGAATTCCGATCATGTCCTGATTATTTTTGTTTTTTAAAACAAATGACAACCGGCGAGTCAAACGTCATCAACAGTCCCTAAGGTCTATTACGAAATCGATAAGTATAGACTAAAAATTATAACAATGGACGGCCAAAAAAATGCAGAAAATACCAGGCGTCAAATTTGCACGATTTCTTTCCGCCTTTCGGTTGTACGTAATTAACGCTTGTTAATGATGTGTACTAGAATCGCACTGTTGTACGGAACTCTGAGGTTGGTATTTTAAAAAAAAAGGAGAAAAGATAAAACTACTTTTAAATGTTTAACACTATATTGAAATTGAAATACATTATAAAAGGATTT
>JAOCNA010000002.1:6669481-6681432 GCA_026546675.1 Papilio helenus
AATAAAAAAATGGGACCCACCTGCAAGCACTACCTTTCGGATAAAAAAAGAATTTTCAAAATCGGTCTACCAGGGGCAAAGTTATTCCGTAACACACATAAAAAAAAAAATAAAAAAAAAAAAAAATATACAGACGACTTGAGTACCTCCTTCTTTTGGGAAGTCGGTCAAAAATTAACTATTTTGTTATCTTAAACAGAAACAGATGAACCGTCTTCATCAGCGATAATGGCGGTGCTATCATCAGAGGATGGTCCGAAGGTGGTCCGTGCTCCAGGAGTGTGTCTGGAGGAGGCGCAGGCGACGCTGGCCGCGTGCGCCGCCGCCTTCTGCCGCACCGGAGCCACCGCACCGCCGCCAGAGGCTCTTGAAGCGCTGCGAAGGTGTACACTGCCGTTGTACGCTAAGGTAAGTTACTTGAGACTTTCGTTACTTCTTTAATAGTCTTTAACTGAATGTACTTTTTACCCCATTTTTCAACTTTACGAAATCTTGTAATCTAACTAAGGGACAAGATATGATTGTAAATGAATAAAACTGTACAATAAGAATAGACCGGCCACTGACTCTTGTAAAGATAAATTAGCTTTTATCAATTTCTATTTGCAACTTTTTCTGCGTTAAATTAAAAAAAAAATAGTCTATACTAATATTATAAGAAGGAAAGATTTATATTTTTATATGTATTAAAATAACTCAAAAACTACTGTGCCGATTTCAAATCTTTCAGTATTAAAAAGCTACGTTATCACTAAGTAACATTTAATTTCATGAAGACGAAGTGCATGCGAGCAACAGTTAGTTTTTTACATAGACAATTAAAAGCTGCGTCTTATTTCATGTCACCTCAATACATACAAAAAATTCAAATGACTATCTTTTAACTTAGAATACCGACAGTATCCCTAACAGTACCATCGTCGACTTCGTCTATTTCTGTCTCTTTATTATTTATTAGATCCTAGCATGGCAGATATCTCTATCAACGGAGATATTCACGGAGCAGACTGAGCCGGAGGTGGAGCCCGAGCTGGTGATCTGCGAAGACCTGGAGAGCCAGCTGGCGCAGATCCTGGTGGCAACGGAACAGGCTCTGGGCGAGAACCGTGTGCGAGCCTGTCTTGCGCTGCTCACCGCCGCACGCCGCGGTCTTGATGATACCGAGATGCTGGATTTGTTGGCACATGATGAACTGTTTAGAAGTGAGGAGACTTATCGTAAGTATGCACCGCACTCAGAGTTAAGTCTCTTTTAGATTGTTCCTATAGTAATACATCTTATCTCCAGACAAATCCATACTTTTCTTACAAAGAGATTCAAAAAATATATAGAGATCTCCTCTACTTGAAATATTTTCTATATAATCTCACAAACTAGATCCTTTCCTCCTCACTAAATAGATCCAGAGAATCGAGATCCAGAGGGGGAGATCTCCTCCTCTTCACTAAATAGATCCAGAGGATTGAGATCCAGAGGGGGAGATCTCCTAACTAAATAGATCCACTCCTCCTCACTAAATAGATCCACAAAACCATGTGATTTGACCCACAAAAACCCGCTCGGTGGAACCCTCTGTGGAACTCTTCGGAACCGTTAAAATAGGCTCTAACACTTGTACAGTGCCGTGGGCGCCGGCGTCCTTATTCTGGCCGCAGCTAGGCGCACTGCTAGCGCCCTGGCTGCGCTGGGACGCTCGCGGCGCCGCGCGCTGGCGGGACGCGGCGCTGGCCGCCGCCGCCGCCTGCGCCACGCCGCACACCGCGCCGCGCAAACCCTCCCACATCTCGGGACCACCGTCCAGACTAAAAACGCATCAAAAAATACTTATCCATCTCGTGGATCCGCAGATATTCGGACGAGATACAAAGTTAGGATTAGGGTCGTCGCCTTCCAATCTAGGCTAGGTCTAGCGAAGTCTGTGCATTTACGTACCGATCCAGCATGTGAAAACATTTCGCCGCAACAAGGAACTGTCCCATGCGGTAGCTGTCGTTGGCCACAAGTTGCAATAGAGCGAAGCCATCCGGAGTGCCTGTAGCCTAGATCAGTGTAAAATTAAAGAGGATAGTTAATAGTATAAGAAACTAACAACAAACACCAAAAACATACCTTTGAGCATATATCCCAGGCGAGGTCGGCCTCCTTGTTCATAACATGACATCTACACAGGAATGACAGGAACGTGAAAGAACTTCGTATTTCTTCGTCATGAATGGCCAACAGACATTCCTCCGCCTCACGATAAAAACCAGTCGCAGCTTTCGCCTAAAACAATTCACATCTGAGGGAGGATTTTCTAATTTTACAGTACTCAAAGACATAAGCAAGTTTTTAAGTGACTTACACATATTATATTATTGAATAGTAAATCCAAAACAAGCATCTTACCTGAGCATAATTAAAATTGAAAGTATCATCGTTGACAAAGAAGCTCTTTATAGAGTTGAGATAGACGAGGACCTCCTCGAACTGTCCGGCGAGGAAGTAGGAGGAAGCCATGCACTGCCTGCCGGGGATGGTGTCGCACTCCGACGCAGAGCTGCCCACCAGGTGGAAGTTGTGCTGAGCCAACTTCATCTGCTCCTCCTGGGACATTAACTGTCGCTCTTAGAGTCATTAAGTGTAAATACCAAGTGAGCAACTAATCACTTTTGTATTTTCACCACCGTTAAGAAAACGCGAAGTATAGAGAATAAAAATTAAATAGCATGTCACAGAGTTGACCACAAAATGTATCATATATTAACGAGTGCGTTTTTTTTCTATTTAATGGCTATTCAATTCTCCACAGCTATTCTCACATCCCCGGTGTCATTGTAGAGCCTGACGGCGACGACAGCGCGCAGGATGTAGTGCAGCGGCGAGCTGGCCTCCACCGGCTGCAGCAGGTCGCGCGCCTCCAGCGCCTCGCCGCGCCGCAGCCGCACGCACGCCAGGTTCAGCCGCGCTTCCGGCACCACGTCTACCAGCTCCGGTAGTACCTGATATACCAATATTAGAGATGTTCTAGAACATTCACATTCAAGTGTGTCGGCGCGGCGCTTTCGTAGAAGATCTCTATTCTTGCACTTGAGAATGGATGCATAGAAAGTGAATGGCTACAACGTAACGTGGTTATGTTATACTGCCTCTTCTCTACAGTGCAGGAGAGTTCCATAGATACTAGAAAATCACTTTGTCAATGTTGTGAAACCAATACAATATTTGGGGAAAATTTCATGATAAGGGAATGTAACTGAGCAAATCGTTTTGTTTAGTATCATAGATGTTAACCTTGAGAGCGCCCTCCCCGTTGCGAAACACGATAAGATTGTGTCGCACCAGGTCCTGCCCGAAGGTGTGCTGCTCTGATGATATCTGCTTCAATTCGTTTTCCGCTGCTTTACCGTTATACAACCTTAATACAGAAATGCAAGTTCATTGTCACATTAAAAGTGACTTGCTTTCGATGTATCCTTTTCTTTTCCTTTCAACGCTAAAATAGCATATTCCAAACTCTTCTTGTTCAGCTAGCACCATATAATCAGTTTATTAATAGTTAGTTAATAGTATCTCGTGTTCTATTTAGAATAAGTGAATAAATAGTACTTGACATCGTCTACTTCACCTTTCCTTACGTGCAGCAAGTACAGAGAGCTGACCTGAACAAGTTGCAAGCCTTCAGGTTACCAGCGATGGTGGAGGTGGGATGCTGCGCGAGGTACACGCCGAGCACCTCCTGCGACACGTCGTAGTAGTCCAGCTTGTAGTAGCATAACGCCACGTACACGTTCAGCGCAAGATACGTGCTGGAATATAGCTGTATTGTAAACTACAAGAAAGAACCATCTACTTTGAGTTCTGTTGGAGAGCGACGATAAGTTTAGGAAATTAAATACCCGAATTTTACTTACAATAAATGTCAACAAAATATATGACTCAAGTAATTTAGTACTCTATCAGTGTAAAAAAATGAAGTGACAAAAATTGCGTAACTAAATACAGAACAAACGAAAAGAGGTACCAATTCGTGTGAGTTAATACTTTAATCCATTCAATAGCATCAGTCTGGTATCTTTTATATCTGGAAAATTAAATTCATTGTGTGTATTAAAGAGAATTCAAATATACGGGTAAATAACAGCAATTATCTATTAAAGAACTTTAAACTCAATAAAGGTCAATCACCGTCTATCGAGCAAGAGTTTCTTGTAGACATCGATGGCCTCCTGGTAGTGAGCGCGTAAGTAGTGGACGGCGGCCAGGCTGAGCTGGTCTTCGGGCACATCGCGTAGCGCCGTGTGCGCCGCCATCAGACCCTCCTCGTCACCCAGCTTGTGTGCCAAGTGCAACTGCAGACGATTCTATGGAACGTTAATGAATCTGTTGAAAGCACATAACAGCCTACCACGGTAATCGTCTGTGCGACTTTCACATTTGGATGCCGTGATATAAGGCCGTCGTAAGGATGTCGTTGCCGTTGTCTAGTAAAAAACAATGGACGAAATGTACAAACCTTTAGTGCACAACCAGGAGCGTCCTCTAGTGCGTCTTGCGACTCTTTGTACATTCCTGAATAAAAAGAAATGATCTTTATTTTAAAACTAGCTTTTGACCGCGACTCCGTCCGCATGGAATTAAAAAAAAAAAGTGAGTAGCCTATGTGTTCTTCCAAACTATCCTCTACATCTATACCAAATTTCATCGAAGTCATTTCTCTAACAAACATCCATCCATCCATCTTAACTTTCGCATTTATAATGTTAGTATGAAGCATGATGTAAAAATAAGTCGTTTGTTCAGCACTGCTTAATATTTGAAGTAATTAGTTACAATGAATTCCTATCGCATTGGCTACTTTGGGCGACGTTCTTTGAACACCAAGAACAGTTCAATTTTGAAATTTTTGAAATTGAATATTTTACCTAAATAAAAATAACAGACAGCGAGATCAATGGGCAAGTTGTCAGCGATACGTGTGTCGATGTTATCCCGTTTTTGAAGCTGTAGATAAAAGTCCAGCGCACGTCGGTAGTCGCCCAGGTGGAACCAGCACCACGCAGACCATACTTCAAGCCACACGTCGTCTCGGCCTTCGTATTTGTGGAACTAAAGGAAAATAAATAACACTGCTATTACGAAGACGAATAGACTTTCGTAATTTTGAATGTTATAGAACAAAATGTCACACTGAGATGTTTTAATATGCATATAATATTTTGCATGTACAGTAATGGATAGAAACGAGTTACTGGCTTCAATGTCTTTGTCCAGAATGAGAGTGGGAAAAGTTAAGAGTCTATTACGAAATTAGTTTAAACTCCAATTCGTGAAAATCCTTATTTAAGTACTTCGAGCAAAGTGATCGCGCCAACATAATCCCTTTTCAATATGAAATCTTCAAACTCTGGGAAATTCTTCTTGGCCGAATGGTTGCCAGTGCGGCTCTCTGTAGCAGGTTTTGAGCGAGAAAGGATCTGTAAGAGATAGGGAAATTAAGTACTTTGTACAGTTGAACTTTTAATACTCAACTTATCATTAAACTCACTTCTTACATACCATTTTACACAATATATTAGTTTATCTTGAACATAACCGATAAAAACAAAGAAATTGATAGAAACATATTGTGTATGTTGTCATGACAACCGTTACTAATAACAAACACAACCCCAAAAGTTTAAGAAAATGCACAGCTCTAGGAATTTCGGTACAAATAAAACTGCTCGGAATTTAAAACGAATGTTGTATATTACGAAAAACATTTATTTACGGTAAATATTGGTTTTTATCTTATATGAATCTTTTAATAAAAGTAAAAAAAAACACAAGGTTTTATTGTGATTATGAACGTCTCGTCAAGTGTCAAAGTTTAATGACAAAGTGACGTTGACGTTAATGTAACTTAACTTGTTTGTTGACATTTTGAATTGCATCGTATCGACTGTTTATTCGTTTGTATTTTAGGCTTACAATTTAGTTGTGGAATACGTAAAACATTCAGTTGTATGGCACGATAGTAAAATATCCCAGAAATATGGATGACTGTAGGATATGCTTAAAGTGCAGAGGGGATAAAGATATATTTCAATTGGAAGCCGAAAAAGTAAACGATTCAAAGAATTTCTTGGATATAATGGTTTTTTGTTTAGATATTGTTGTAAGTAGATCATGTGGTTACACATTTTATGGCAATCATTTTTTTAATAACTTTTTTATCACATTTTAGGTTCCACAAGGCTCTAAACTGGGTAGAAAAATGTGTTGTGATTGCTACAGAAAAATAATTGAATTTGAACAATTTAAAACTCTTGCTTT
The DNA here is from genome assembly GCA_026546675.1 of Papilio helenus. Taxonomy (NCBI): domain Eukaryota; kingdom Metazoa; phylum Arthropoda; class Insecta; order Lepidoptera; family Papilionidae; genus Papilio; species Papilio helenus. The sequence goes on from JAOCNA010000002.1 coordinate 6,675,779, forward strand.
ACGAAATAATGCGTATTGGAATGATTTACAATTAAACGAGAGCAGAACAAACGAAGTATTACTCGAAGATGAAATCAAATGCGAAAATCATTCTGACAATGAAATTAGCAATAACAATGAAGTTAACATTAAGAATTACGACTTATACTCATCAGACGATGAGTTTCTAAGTGTTATCAAGCAGATTAAATGTGAAAATCTTTTTGAAGAAACAAAAGAAAATGGTACATAATTAATCCTACATAATAATAAAATTTCACAAATATTCTTGCTTTCATAAACAAACTTATTCGAATTTTAAAGTAACACAGCATATTAGTAAAATTAGGGCAAATTATAATTCTTATGGTTTCTGCCAGGTTTTATATTGTGTTAATTATTTTAGACCCTGTGGAAAAGGAACTCAAAAAGAAGCAAAAGGGAAAGAAAACAAAAGTGGATGAAAAAAGAAATGAAATCTGCGAGGAGTGTGGAAAGACAGTTGCAAACTTGAAACACCATAGACGGCTTCATAAGTCTATTGATGAAAGGAAATGCTATAAATGTAAACAATGTGACAAGAAATTTTCTAGTTACAGTGCAAGATACCGACATAATAAAGTCAAACATCTTGGTATAAAATCGCAATGTGATATTTGTGATAAAGGTAGGGAAAATATTAAAAATCATCATATTAATGTTCCAAAAGTAAAATGGATAAATAATTTGAGCTATATTTAATAACTAGATGTTTCCATGCGGCTTCATCTGCATGACATCAGCTCACTACACATCCCCAACAAGGGGCTCGGAGCCTACCATAAGTTAGGGTGACATAAGGACTTTATTTTAATGTTTACAATCTGTAATACTTTCAATTGCAGATGACAATAAAGACCTTTGCTGTTGGCTATTATTGTTACCATACCAATCTTTTTTTTCCTTTGTTTTTTATAGGGGCTTTGGTTCCTTAGAACATCTCAGACCCATAATACCTTATACAATACTAATCATGCTTCGTTGCTGCTATTGGCTTGTAGTTTTTCCTTTCTCGCATATTTTATTTTTCATCTTATTCACCCACTAAATTAAATAGCATGAAAATGTAGCCTATATATTTACACCTAGTGTTGTAAGTATAGAACTTTTATTAAAAAATAAATTATACAAATGCTGTGATTTCTGACTTCCTACATAACAAAGTGTGTTTACATTTTTATTATATTAGTATAGATTAAAGAGTAAAATTGAAATGAGCTTTGGTTAAATTTTTTAAAAATCTAACCTTTACCTAACTTAGGGTAGGCTCCGAGCCCCTTGGTGGGGACAAATAGTGAGCTGGTGATGATGATGATGATGAACCTTTACCTAAATTATTTAGCCTAAATACCTCGATCTACAGTCTTTTTTGTTATGGTTTTTTTACGTTTTTTAATGATATATTAGTTTTTTCCAGAGGTAGTCAACCTACGAGCACATAAACTGATGACGCACAATGTGGGAGATATGCGGTATGTCTGTATACCTTGTGGTAGACGGTTCATCTCCCAGTCGGCGTTAGATCTGCACTCTACAATACACACAAAGCAATTTGCTCATACATGTGATATCTGCGACAAGAAGTTCCGTTCTAAAATAACCATGTTGGCGCATAAGTAAGACTCTTTTTTTATTATTTTTAACGTGGATGGAGTCGCGGGCGAAAGCGAGTTAAGTTACAAAATCAAGTAAAACATGTTTTTTATCATTGTAGACGGCAGGTGCACGATAAAGAGAAGTCACATCTTTGTCAGTTTTGTTCAAAAGGTTTCTTCAAAAAATATCACTTGCAGGAGCATTTGAGGTATGTATAATGTTAAAACATCACAAAACTCACTGCACTATCTTTATAAAGGTAGCTACACACATCAGTTTTAACTGAACAGTCAATGTATTTAAGTTTAAAGTGCTTAAGCTCAAGCCATCAAAGTAATTATCGCATTTTTTATTTTGTGTTTAACTGCGATTATTTTTGATCAATTATTTAATGTGGCTATTGAGCCACGTAACATGTGTGACGTCACATCTATAGGTATAGACTCCTCAGGTGACATTCCAGGAGCCACACGAAGGAGAAGCCGTACCAGTGTCCAGAGTGCAAGAAATTTTTCGCCACAACAAACTCTCTGAAGACGCACCGCTTCGTGCACTCTGATGTCAAGATGTTTGCCTGCAACCTCTGCGATATGACGTTTTCAAAACCAGGGTCAGTTGAGACTAAAACATCACTTCTGCATTTCTTCCAATTGGCCACTAACTGCACTTAATTATAGTCACTAAAACCGCTTAGTAATCCAAATTAGTGTATTAATCTAGACTACAAAAAAAAACAGTTAAGGTCGTTAAGCTCGGTATACACGTTCAGTTTTAACTGAGTTAATATTTTGCCTCCACACGTCATTTTTAACTGTACAGTTTGACTCTTTAGTTAAAACTGATGTGTGTAACGGGCTTAATAAAGAAAGAGAACCGAGGTTTGCATCTTTGTTAGTTAAAATTTAATATTGTGAGAAATATATAGAAGCAACTATTTAAGAAACAATTCAGAGTGCTCCAATTTCATCTCTATCCGCAGTTATATAGCTTAATTTTTATTTTAGACTGTCTGAATTGTCTAAAGTTTGCTTGTTTAGTCTTTTTTAAATTATTTATCTGTATGTAGGTACGTGCGTAGCCATATGGTGAGTCACACCAAAGAAAAGCGTTACTCGTGCAAGTACTGCGACGCGCGATTCGGCCGCTCCGACCACCGAAAGCGGCACGAGTTCACCGCTCACGAGCGAAACTACGGCTTAACGTTAAACAAATAAAGACTATAATTCGACTTTGCTAAGTTTATAGTATATTTGTGTCTCTCTCATACTGTTTTGAAAAAACAGAGATAGCATTTTGTACATATTTTACGGTCTTATAATGAAGTTGATAATGTTGTTTTAATTAGTTTTTATTCGACTACTTTTAAGTAGATTTTTATGCAACGAAGTACACAAACTGAATTTATTGTATATTTGTAAATTTTTTTTAAAATAATTTTTGTACTTAATTATTATTATATTATTGTCAATTGTGATGTTTAGTTTTGAAAATCAAGATTATATTGGTGTGTTGTTCAGAATAAGTTTACAATAAAGATTATTATTTGTTATCGATTTATTTTATGAACGTCGTAAGTATAAAATATGTTTAGAATCCAACGAAATATAAAACTAATATGCGATAATTAATTTCCAATAAAACCTCTTTATTTCAACTCAATAAACAAAAAAAAACATCATTTTGGACAAGGACAGGAGTCAAGCGGCTTCTCGGCGATATTTTCCAGATCAGTTAAACAGACGCACTGGTCCTCCGACAGCCGGGGCGACTGTGTAGGCGAGTAGATGTCCAGCGTATTGCTGATTGTCTCCAACTTATCTCCGAGATATGGATACTCCTTGCTGAGGGTTGCCACTATATTCTTTAGGCTGCCGTTAAGCGCTTTAGCCTGTGTATACTCTGCGATCACGGCAGCTTTAGGCTTCTTCACACGTAAAACTTGTCGTTTAACCGCCGTCGCCAGTTCACTGCCTAAACGCTGACTGCGTACCACTCTTTCGAGTAGCTGAAAAACAAATGACCTTGAAATATATTAACTATTTACTGACTACATTTTCTCACTGTTGCTATTAAAATACGTTAACTCGTAATTCGGCGGAGCATTTTATAGCAATAACACTGTTTTTTTAGTAAATTCAATAACGATTTTTGGATATGACATATGAATGAATTTTTAAAATTAGTTGTTCGTTACATTGGACATTCGAATTAATTTAACAGAGATGACATGTGCCGGAGAGAAAGAGTGCACGATAGGTCAGTTTCTTCTCTTGAGGGAGGTGACATCTATCTCTTTCACTCTAATGTTGTTTAGTCATGTATCTCGCTCACCCATTGCTTCTGTCGCTCCGTGTCGCGGCAGTCGCGCAGCAGCGCAGCGACGTGCTCCTCCAGCTGTGCGTTGAGTGCGGCGGTGTCAGTCGTCTCGCGCCGTAGCCGGCTCAGCTCGCCCTCCAGGTACTCCATATTCGCCTGAGCTTCCTTCAACTCCTGAAAACAACGGTCTACTTTAGCTGTCGCTTGTCTACTGCGAGCCACCGACAGCATTAAATGTTAAGAAAATATGGATTCTGGCGACATTTTTACCTCCTTACGTACTTATTTAATTCTTTTTACAAAATTATAATTATAACTTTCTAGTTGGGGGAGAGTTTCAGTGATTCTTTTCTGCCACCTTTTATTTCTTTTTTTTTATACTCATTTGAGTGTTGTAGTTAGATATATACATTAATAAATAAGGTTTTTTCGTAAAAGCTTTTACGACAAACTGAGTATATATTGTCTACTATGTCACGGCCAAGTTGACGATGATTTTTTTATGAAAGGCTGACCTTTTCTTGTGAATGTCCAACCGTTGTGACACATGCGTTTTATTTTACTCAAGCATATAGACTTTAAGAGATAGCTTAAAGCTTTAATTAAAGCTTACTATCCCACACGAATGACACAGAAATACTCATTATATTTAATATTATTTGCACATGTATATGAACTAATGATGCAGACTTATGGCACATGTGCATCAAATAGGTTGATGCACTCGACATTTGAATCGCACGCTATGCAGCTGTGATCATAGACGCTAAAATTATATTAAACACTGGCTGGTACTCGCGATGTCATCCGCGTAAAATTAAAAAATATTGCCTATACTCAGCGATAACGTAGCTTTGTAAATAATTTTTGAATTTAATTTAGTAGATTCTTTTAAAATAATGCCACATCCAAACTTCATAACTCTCGGACAATTGAAATGAAAAAACGTAATGAATTGGTAATTAATTTGAAAAGGTCTTTGACCTTTATTTTAGGGTGTGACTGTATTTATTTTTTGTGCAATTGTAAAATACTTTGCAATTCCATAAAAAACACAAATTTATAACGACAGAAATCATCATTGGCTCAATACCAATAATTGTCTTTGTCCATCAGATGGCCAACATTAAAAAAACAATCAGATTGCCTATCAGATGACCACAGATATCTATCAGATGTCAGGAAGTAACTAGCTGTCAAAACTCTAAATAGAAGTACATATTAACACACTTTCGACACTCCAATCATCCAATTACAAAACCGTACATGGCAGATACAAAAAAAAACACACGTAGAGTATTAAATTAAACAGTATTATATAAAATTACCGTTATATTGAATGTTGTAATGACGCCAAATCAAACGTCAGCCGGAGGCGGTAACGAAACGTCAAAATTGATTAAAAAAGTTTGACGATGTCTATGGTCTTGATTATTAAACGCCATATTGGCTGCGTATATGTTGGACACAAATGATAAATTATAAACTTAACTGCATTTATAATAAGAATAAAACAACCAAGTATCTTTGTGAATAAGAAAAAAATATTTGATGGCAGAATAAGTAAAGCTTTTGTTTTCCTGATTTAAAAAAAATCTAAAACGAGGGAATTATTACTGTCACCCGTTACGAATTTAATTGGGAACTGACTGACCATTTATAGCTCCAGATCTTCAGCTGCGGCTGTCTACCGTCCACACAACCCTGGATTGTAGAACTTGCTC
>JAOCNA010000002.1:6702645-6716915 GCA_026546675.1 Papilio helenus
GTTAGAAAAATATAGTTCCGTGGTACTAAAGGTTAGTAACAAAGCCGGTAAATATAGAAAACTATGAACTAAAATAACGGCTTTACAGAATTTACACTTCTAAGTGTTACATTAAGTGTACACGTAATACGTTGTTTGTCTATACTTCTATACTAATATTATAAAGAGGAAAGATTTGTAATTTTGTATTTTGTATGTATTGAAATAACTCGAAAACTACTGGGCCGATTTTAAAAATTGTTTCACCGTTAGAAAGGTAATTTATCTGTGAGTAACATGGGCTATATTTTTTTTAATTTCACGCGAGGGAAGTCGCGAGCAATTAAATATATTGTTAGAATACTTCCGAAGAGTCAACAATGAAAATATAATTTGAATTATCTCGATCAAAAATATCACAGTATTTTTAATCTAGAATATTCGTGGACTTAATAATTATCGTGAATAAATAATTGCTAAGATCCAAATAAAATAAATGCAAAACAACTCAAAATATTGAGATTCCACTGGTGATATACCTGTACAAAAAACTATTGTCATCTCTGTTTTATCAAGAAGACTGAGAAGGAAACGTTTTCGTAAGTTACCGCAGTGGAGACCAACCGTTACATCCGTCTCTGTTAACTTATAAGAGCCAGGAAGACATTAATTGACAGAGATAAGTTCGTTAATGAATACCGTTACAGTAAACTTTATTTAATTACTGCCACATAACTTCCTGATGAGCAAACATCAATGTTACATGAAGTTATTATATTATGTTACGATGTGTATCTAAGATATGGGTGAAGTCAACCAATCCGCAACGGGCTAGGGTGCACAGTAAGGTAACAAAAAACAACGCAGGGCAAAAATCATAAATAATGGTTCTGTTTTAAATGTGTACACTTCTTTCTTTTTTCACAAAAAATGTTTACTAGGTTTTTATCACATGATATTCTCAAATAGAGCTATTTAATTAATAATCACATCAACTTCACGACACAGTGTAGTTAAGCAAGTAAATTGAAGTGAGTTTCGTAATCCCCGTATATTATAAAATATTCGTAATCCCTTTGCCGACCTGTGCCTGGAATGACGAAATTGTTTTCAGAACAAACTTTTCATTTGTCATGACTTCTTTGGTCCTTTTCCCTTTTTAATAAAAAAAAAATTCATTTGTGGTCATGACCCACCTCGCTTATATATGCTTGTCGGTTGCGGGTAGGAATTTGTTTTTTTTCGCATTTGCAACAATATCACATCTAGAAACTTACCAGATATGAAGTGTATTTGGGTAACAGCGGTGTCGGGGTTCGTGTGTTGTCCGTACAATTCGACACCGGGGCGGCCGTAGACCTTGAGAGCTCCGGTAGCGGTACCGAGCGCGGCCAGCCGGAGAAGCGGGTCCCACGCGAGGGCAGATGCTCTGTGCGGAAAGCCGTGTTGCACTGTCTGTGAACAACACATAACACATGTAACAAACATGCCCGTCATCTATTGATTTCTTTATAAACTAAAGTCATAAAGTTTTTAATGGTAACAGATGGAGCACAGGTTATAGTATAAGATCCCTCGTTTGTAAATTACTAGTCATTTTGTTTGGTGTCGAAAGTAGTTAAATCGCTTTAATTTCTTTACATAACTGTTGATTCTGGTTGCTTTGATTGCTTAGCTTTAGTGTGGTGTGGTCTATTATATGTAATGTTTGATAACAATATTTTAAATTTATTATTTAGGTCGGTTAAAGTTTGTTACAGTTTACACAGTGATCGCATTGTTTATGTTAAAATCTCTTCGTTTGCATAACATTTGTTGCGTTCTAAAAATGTGAATGCATACCGGCAGAGGAAGTTAGGTTTATAAATATTTAGTCTGTGGCAGGCTTATTTAATCGTAAATTTTGCTAACGACATGCTTGTCTACAATAAATACTGTTCAGTGGCCGTTATCATAGGGGTAAGGGTAAACAATTATGAAATATTATTTATAACATCCTGCATTAAAGTTGTGAACGACCAAGGTTTCTTGATTAATATAATAAACAAAACAATGTTGTCGATTGTCGTAGTTCAAAAGTACGGAGAACAAGTGATATGCATAGACGGTTTAATTCAATCTGACATCAGTCTTACACTTGAATAAGAGCGGGCACACCTGAAACTAAACTATCGCACAACTGTTGAGCGATTGTCGATTGTTTCCAGCCAATTCAACTGTTTTTCAATTTAGTTGCACCACTAAAAATCGAGTAGTGCGCGCACCTCTATATACGCTCATAGGAATCAAAGCGAGACTAAAAAGTTGGGCGATAGTTTAGTTTCAGGTGTGCGCACGCTTTACCAAAATATTCGTATAATAGTTGCAATTACATCAGAGCGTAACGCTATCAGACGTTAGTATTTAAACCAACAGTCATAAAAGCTAAATCAATTGTGCTATTACTATTGGCTGCGCGCCAGTCGACAATGTACGATTAAAACGTATGTCTGTACGTAAATCAGCAATAGTATTCAAGACTTCGAAAAATCGTGGATAAGAATCTGTTTAAGAATTAGATAAGCAAATACTTCTTCATGAGAAAATACTTTTTAATTAATTGAATTCAAGACTTACGTTATATTTACAATAGCTTCGCGACTTCGCCAGCGAAATTAAAAAATATACCCTATGTTACTCATAGATAAATTACCTTTCTAACGGCGTAAGAATTTTTTTTGAGTTATTTCAGTACATACAAAAATATAAATATAGATAGTATAGATGACTTCGGAAGGTGAATAGAGAAAAAAGCAAATGTTATGTACAAGGTAAGTGTCAAGGACGTAATAGCAAAGTAGTGCAGGGTCAATAGGAAATGTGTGATAAAAATTATGACGGCCACACACGTTGGACTTACTATGATGTCAGTTTTCAATAACAGGCGCGGTTGCTTTCGTTGCCAAATGACATCATTCTACGAGGACAATCCGTCGCAAGACACAACGCAGACTGCTCGAATGCTTTTCGCAGACGCATTTCCTCATTAAATTTTATTTACCGGTTACTGTTATTTTTACCTTATTTCTCATATTAAAATGCCATTCAGAAGTCTGAATTTTTTATTCCAACACAACAAAACTGAAGTCTAAAAAAGCAAGAAAAGTTGAAGCATATTTTCATATTCGTTTTTGCATCTATTTTTATACCAACGTTTTTGCTAACTTAACTATAATTAAATAATGGATATCAATATTGTAATTAGTCATCCAGTGACCACGTAACACACTAATTGCCCAACGATGGCAATGATTAAATTCCACGCGCACAATCAATATGAATGAGCCGCATTGTGAGCGGTTAATTACCACTCGCTTATAACATATCATCCAGATTAACACTAACTATTTAATTAGACTTCTATTGACAAAACAAGCAGATTCTATTACGTGAACCATCATCATCATCCCTACCGTACCTGCTCCCGTAGGGTTGGTAACTTCCGACATTTTATTCTTCAATCCCTTCTTGATCAATCACCTTTCACGCAATCCATCCATCTCTTTCTAGGCCTACCTCTACCGGTGTAACCCTCCACACTCATAACTATTGCGTGAATACGTTACTTTTCAATATGTAGGTATACATTGAGCTTTTTAAAACGTTATAACACCGTTCTCGTCTTACTTATCTTACAATGTATATGATAGTACATTTAAGTTAATTTCTCTTGAAGGCGCACGTTTACCTCACATTCGTTGAAACTATTTTTCTTCAAGGCATGGTCGTAAGCCCTTTAAAAAAGCTGTTGAATTAAAAGTGAAGTTTATGGGACTGTGAATTCATACAAGTTTTTATCATTTAACACGTACTTAACACATTTAAGAGTCTTCACACGTTTAACGAAATTTGTTTCTTCACGGTATAAACCAAGCAAATCTATAAATGTTATCTCTTTAGGCCATTGCACTTGTAGTACAAAATATTTTAATAATACTAAAGTCATAATCCAACGTTCAATCAGACGTCATTCACAAGCCATATTCATCCTTGAACCTTGACAATAGCAGTCAAAATGGTAAAGACAAATTGCGAGGTAAAGAAGAGACTAGTTGGTTATAACGGTGCAGAGGAACCGGTCCAATAGACCAGTCTGGTCTAGTGCGGTGCACGCGCACTCACATTGGTCAAATAAATCCGTACAGAAAACGCAAACTTGTTATGCTGATATACGAAATCGATAAGTTTCCTTCCTCGTTTATTGTATCATTATGAGGGGAAAATGCCAAAGAATACAAACATTTCAAACGGGCATAATTAAACTGAAAACTGAACATGTCTGTACCAGGTTTTAGAGTCATATTTTCGCGTGGAGGAATTTAAACTGATTAAAAAAATGTGATAGGATAGAATGAGCGTCAGATACTTTTTTACGTATCTCGCACGTAAGCAGATTGGCGAGACCGATCTATTAATATTGTAAAACATCATTATTGAGTCATCATCCATTTGGTCGTGTTTTGATTTGACTCAAGGATTTAACGTTTCTTAAAATCTCAAGACGGGGTTACAAATAATTTGACGAATATAGGGGTGTCTTTCCCCCTGTGTGATTGAACCCGTAACTCCCCTTGGAGATTTTCTTATAAATTAACGAAGCAGATTTCAAAGAATACTAAGCCAGTTATAAATTACAGCGTGCGTAATAATGTCGTAACAATGCGGCGTTTTTACCCTAACACCATTCCCGCAATCGTATTGTCATTGCTAACAAAAAAAAGTATAGCTTTATGCTTTAACAGTACCAGTAGACATATGTGTACTTTTGTGACATTGAATTGTGATGATAATTTTTTAATATTCGGTTTGGTTTGGTACACAAACTTTGACTGAAGTAAAATTGGTTAAGCCAATAATGTTAAAGACATCGATAAGTGGAAGGGTTGTAAAGGAAGTTTACTAGCTAGTTAAATTTACATAATACGTAAGTTATATGATATAACCATGGTTAACATTTAGTTCATTATTTTCACCCAGTGGCCTACTTACCAGGCTATTCAGTTTACGCTTGGTTGGCGTAGCGTAGAATAATATATGCTAAAGGATTCATATTCATCGATCTAGTAAATTACTGCAGCATTCATGGGTCACAACTACCGAACAAATCTATAAAAACATATCTCAGATTTTTTATAGAATAGTAGGCAAGTAAATTAAAAAAAAATCGCAATCAGGAAGCGGTAGGCATTTGTTTCCTGAAGCTTGCCACAGATTACGGCTTCGTTGTCGCCCTACTTTGTGTAAATCGATTTTTACACTAAACTGTGAATCACTGAGTGTGATGTCCCTTTGTTAAAAACATTATTTAGTTAATACATTAGATTGGAAAATAAGCTTTTGAGGATTTCGACATCGTTAAAAACTCTATTTCATACTAGCAAAATACAATTTAAATTCGGATGTCAAGCAAATAGTTGTTTGCACCACATTATATGCAGGTCTAAGGGGTCCTTTAATATTAGTTCTTATGTTTATTTTATATTTTTCTAGTATCTAAGGGGAGTTGGAGTGCTGCCCCCTTCCCTTCTAGCGATGTCTATGGTACACTAGTCAGTATAGTAGTGACGATGTCAGTGGCGTTTCCGGCGTGCCATCCGGTCGCACAAACATACAATAGTCTGCGCACAGACTATTGTCAAGCGCGCGTTCACTTGGCTGATAACAAATTGTATTATTTTAATTGTGCAGAACCGCATCTATTTACAATACGATTTCGCAGATAGATTAACACACTAACACGTGAGTTTCCACTGGTGGAATATTTGTACAAAAACACAACCCTCTCGTATTCTTTAACGGCAGTGGAAACTAGCCGTAAGAGCATTGAAGTATGTTTACTTTTTTATGTAATTACATAAACACTTATCTGTTTGTTCAACTCATTTTCAATGTGGTGAATCATTTAGTTTATACCGTTAAGACATCAATCAGTCACAATGCAAAATAAAACTGCAGTTTTGAAGGTCGATTTTAAAGTTCATTTCCACTACTGAAACAGCTTCACAAAATACATTATTTTTGTTTTCTGAAGGGCAGGAAGAATACTCACGATTTTTGAAACAATACATAACTTAAAGTGAAGTGAAAGTTATATGTAAATCTGAAAACATTACTTTTAGAGGCATAAAATTTTAACTTATGCACATTGTTAGGATATGTATTTTATGAGTCTAGAAAAAAATGAGATTGCCAAGGAAAATATTAAACCCATGGAAAGATAGTCAATGAGTGAGGTCGCGAGAGAGAGAGAGGCAATAAAAATGTATTACATCTGCCTTTTTCTAGTAAAAGCATTAAATACTTAGGGGTTATTGTACGGCAGTACGTCATCGTCATGAATGAGAAGCAGCCGTAGAGCGACGTTAATGGTCACAGGAAGTCTATACCTGTATATGGTACCCCGGATTATAGAATCGATTTATTAATCGATTGAAGTGTAAAATGTGATTGTAATGGCTGACTAATATTAAAGAAATGATTGCTAATGGAGCGCAAATTAAGTATTTTGTTCCACACTTCTATTCTATTGCAGCCTAACCAGCCAGCTATTTTTAAGTGTATTGTATTGTGTATATTGTTTTGTTTTATTAATAACCATTGGTTGTTATTGTCAAAACGTTCGTTACCGGAATTTCTAATATTTGACAAGTTTATTCAATGTTATGGAGATTTAGCGAGTTTTTTTTAGGAAAAGGCATGAAATACGAAATGTATATCAAATTCGATGATTTATTGATAACCATTATCTAGCAATCGGTCAGCATTCTATTTAGAAATTATTCATTATTTGTGGATATTCCGTCATATAAAATGGAAACATTGATTTTTCTACGAAATCTTCGATGTAGTGATAAGTTTAATCTATGTTGAATTCTGACTAGATTAAGGAGAATTGGAAAATGAAGTCATAGTACTGTGACACTTCAACAAGAATAAATCCAAAGTACAGTCAGCTGCATAAATGTGTATGCTACAAAACTTTAGTATCTTGTATACGCCTTCGGTTCCAAAAATATGCTTGTACTTAACCGTCCATATACAAAGGAAGGAAATTATATACATATTTATGCATCTGACTGTACATAACGAAACACCTTCACATGTGACGAATAAACCAAGTGAACGTGTCATCCGTTTTATACTCAACAAAACATCGCGTATGAGTCAATACGTTTACGTATACAAACAAACAAGTACATGTCAATTTTAGTATGGGCAGTTTGTTCATTGCTAGTGCAAAGCCTTCAATGTATGTAGGCACTGATTTAATCACAGATAAGTGTGATAGTAGAGGTGGTTGCGTAGGCATGTATGACTCAGATGGGTATTTAAGTTGCACTGTTGAATTCTGAGATTCGACAGAACAATAGATGGTAATGTTTCCGCTAACGGTTTCCTTGATTGTGATGATCTGTCGACATGTTATTGCTAATTCTATATCAACGTATATCTTTAAAATAAAATACTAAACATAAATTAAACCCGTCTATCTGCGAACGTCAACGTCAACTCTTTCCATGTTTAATTTCGAAAGCCTATTCTCTTAAAATACTGCATCTTACAATCAAAATTAAATAAACAGTGCTATTTAAACATAAGAGCAAATTGTTCTAACACACTATCTGACATTAAATCTCTTAAGAAAAAGAAAATCTTAATACACTAAGAACTTTTATTTAATTTGAGGAAGGTCATAAAATAGTGGGTGTCGACATGCTCGCTATTATCTAAATATATTTTGTTTTGGCTCACTAAAAACCTTTGATAATGGATTTACTGATGTTCACGTAACAAAAATAAGTGTTGCTATACGATTGCATAATTTCGCAAATTAAATCGGTAATGGTAGTTTATATTTTAACTGCAAGTGTTGCCATTAATCTCGTTAACATTGATTACATGATTACCAAATTCGCTCTCAAGAAAGTACTTATCTCAAGCTTATATTTGCTACAAAATTATTTACAATTCTTAAATAAAATTTAATTACAAAAAGCAAGGATTTTAGAATGCAGGAGTTGTCTGAAGGAGCTCTTAAAAGTACCTTAGTCACACTTCCTACATGTCTGAGAGGGTCTTTTTCTTTAAAAGCGTAATGCGTTTGCCTTGCACAAAAAAGCACTTATTGCACATTTGGTTTGCCTTTATTTAAATAAAGAAGCATAGAGTTTTAAAATATTGTAATTCAAGGTACCATCAGCTACCAGCTACCAAAGCATATGGTTATAAAACAGATTCTCAAATTTCGACATCCATTATGCAGAAATAAACAAGAGCAATAATACGCAAAAATCGACCTCGTTTATTTTGATTTTGTAAAATAACTGTAAACAAATGTATGCAAACCATATAAGGGGCTATACAGGAGACTTTACTGTTTCAATGTGAGGACGTGCATATCTGAGAGTACCGTTGCTTGTTTCCGAACTGAACGAATATTTCGAATGTTCTACTTTGTGATTGCGAAAAAACATGTCATTTTATTGTATTTGGTGACGATACGTCCACTGACCATAGACATCTCCAACTAGTTGAAAGGTTGCAGTCTGTCTATGGTTGTCAATTTATCCGATACAAAAGAAAAACAGAGATATGCCGCATGTTCTAACACAGTTAAAATTGTAAATTAATGTAAATCGACTCGATTATCGATTAATAACCAATCGTCTCATGCTATCCGTGTGAAAGTGAAATCCGATTGTTCTCGATATGCAACTGATGTTATGCAATCATTCGCGACGCTCCGAAGTCGAGTTGATATCGCGAGGCGGAACAACTCTGCGGTCGGGAACCCGAGCTGTGCGGTCACCTTGCTAAATGAATATCTTTATAATAATGTATTAGTATTAATATACCTTATTCGTATAAACTAGTAGTAAGCAAGATAATAAGGTACACCTATCTTCTACTCTACTAATATATAATCTTTGGCACTAAGTTTCCAAAGAGTATATATTAAGTACCAAAGAGTATATACACGCGCAGAAAGAAAACGAATGGAATAATACCTCACTCTTCAAAATCCGTTCAGCCCTTTAGACTACAAGAGGTTACAATGGTAACCGATCACGAAAAATACCCTACAGTTAATAGGAAAATACATGGAATATAGTATGCGGTAGTATATAACATTTGTCCATCTAAAATTATCTTTACAATTGAATAAGAATTGTATTGTGTGTGGTGTATAACGATTTTTTTTTACGAACGTGAAATTTTTAAATGTTAATTGTCTACATACCAACAATTTTTATCTTAAGTGGGCTGTTTTATTTACGTTAAACATTCGTGTCTTCAAGGTGTCGTTAACGACCCTAAAATGCTGTAGGTACCCGAAGAATAACTAACTAATTACCCACCGTACTTTTCGATAGTTCATAGCTTGATAAAATTCCTGGAAATCCATTTAGGACTGACATAGACATAGATAAAAACATATAAATGATGGATAAATGCCATTTTTTATGGTTTGGAAATCAAGAGATAATTAAATAATTTACCCTACGGATTGATAATCAATAAACCTTAGTATCAATCGATAGAGTCAACAGTTGTGAAGGGCATGCACCGAGCGCGTACTCTATGATAACACTGATAAGAGCCTCAAAGATACCAACACTGATAAGAAAACGATACAGTTTATATTAAGCTTTACACCGGATAATATATTAAATTGTTTAATGTTAAACAAAATTAATCATATCTGAAAAACAAAGTTGTCTTTGCCTTAAAAAAATTCACAGACGTTCGATCGCCGAACGTGACTGGCAAGAATGAATTATAACAATGAAATTACAGCAGCAACGAGATGAACACTTTGATGAACGTGCTTTACAAAAGCCGGAGCATCCCCTGGGAATTATAAACATGCATTGGAATAATCTCTCAAAGCGGCATTACTATCGCTACCCGTATATTGAATAAAAGTACTGGCAACTTTTATAATAAAATTGTCACCTGTCATAATTTCGCGCCAAAACAATACACTTTTTTGCGCCTGTTTCGACTAATAATTTAAATTACCGCTTGCTGTGAGGAATGTTTTTAAATATGCTAATTAGTGATATTGTTTGTTATGTTGTTTATCTCCCTATTATGTAATTCGTGATTGGTCACTAAGCAACATCTCTTTGAATTTTCGTTTTGCCACGAATGTACATTAATGAAAACGCAACATTTCAATAAGAGCACCTAATTGAAATTGTAGAGCAAAAATGTTAAGCTTTTAAAGCGGGTTATGTTATACTTTTCTTTCCGTCTCGCATACAAATAGGGCTTCAAAGCCGAGTCGCCGGGGAGGTACTCCACGTAGCGTACAATAGAATATTTTGTATGGATTCCTGTAGAAAAGAAGGATTGTACGCATTCATTACATCTGGTGTAATCGACCGTATAATAAGTGGAACTATTGACACTTACTGACATACTAAGTATATCTTCTTTAGTGGAAATTAAGACCAATTAACGAGTCGTGCGGAAATTAATGACAATTTTTTGTCTTTTCTAATATTTATTATTGTTCGAAATTCAAATGAAATACTATGGTTTGAATTAGACGCGGACATGTAGTGATCAAATATATAAAAAAACCGACTGATCGTCGGATGTAAAATACATTCCGACACTAGCGTCGACCTTCGGGCAGGTGAGTGCCCGATCACAAAGACAGTCTGCTGGACGGGGAACTTGTTACATGTTAATAGTAATATCGATATTGTATACAAAAAGTTGTAGATTAAAAAATTAGTACATCATTCTGAAATAATAGGTTCTTGCAAAATGGTAAATTTTGAAGGTAACGTATTATTGCAGTACACACAAACAAGGTACTTGGTGATTAAAATCAAGTTTTACTTGTCTAGAATCATCGCATTCATTAACTCACTACAATTTTTTTAAACAAATGAATGGTGCATAGTTTATCGTACGTGCATGTAAACTGTACATATCAGAACAATCCAATTGCGCAAACAAATGGATCGTTCAGATTAATGGGTAGGGCAACAGAGGCGAGCGGATAATGCCCCGTTGCGTGGCGACCCATCCATCGCCGGCATTAACGGAACGAACCATAGTTCAAACATTGCCGCTACCAATTATATTTCATTTGAATGAAATTCGAATCGTCGGATTACGATTTTTACTTCCAATATTAGCTCGAAGCGTATAAAATAGATTTGTTATGATTCATTGTTTAACAAACCGACTAACAAATAACATTAGTAAAGCGGTTTTTACTGCTCTATGAATGTTTATTGAGGAGTAAGACAGTATTTTAGTTTTCACTAGCGGAATATTATTACAAAACATGTCATTTTACATCAAATAACATTTTACATTTTACATTCGCGGTATTCTTTTGTTTTGGGTAAAACAACCAGGAATTTTGCACTTGATAATATATTACGAAGTATCTCCCCTTCGACACAAGTGATGCCTGATTTCGCATAACGAAAGTCGTTGGACGATAAGTTACAGTCCATTCACCTTGCTAACGCTTTAGCTGTTTTGCGAACACGCTTATCATGTCTACATCAAATATTTAAATATTTCCTTGTTTGTCAATTACATACATAATCTCTCGCGTTGTTTGTTGTATTTTATATCAATATTGGTAATTTTTTAACAAAAAAATTATGTACTTTTCATATTAGGATTCGCCTAACGTTTCTAGTCGTACTTTAGACTAGTATAAACAAATGCATCAAATCTAATTTAGAGATTGGCTGATTGAGCGAACATTACTAGCGCCTACTTGGTTTATACATAGGTTGGAGATAAATGAATCAACAGAGACAATTGTCCACCTACTTAGAGTACAGAAATAGGAAATGCCTTGAGAATTGCGACACAGTCCGAATATATTCAAACGTTTGCCGTAGTTGGACTAAATTGGCCAAAGAGTGCGTGCAAGTAGGAAGCCGTGGGAGATGGTTCGTTGAGGCAATGACGCGACTAATAGAGGTTAAGATGTTGTGACCCTCTATAACAAGAATCGCGCCTCGTTTGACGCTACTGCGCCAGAATGAGTTGACGGAATACCACTCTACTTTACGTTGATGGTATCTATGATACAAAAAAATGGAGCATTTGATTGGTTAGTAAGTTATTAAACAGTAGGGCTGTCAACTAAAGCTATGGGAATTGAAATAGCTTTCGATGGATAATAGGTAAATATTTAAGAAATAAAAAATAAATGAAAACCTCTTTATTGCCATCATACCATACATTCACGGATATACAGTGTGTCATAAGAGTATTTATATTTAAAAAAAATATGATTAAAATAGGCTGATGGCTCACATGTACCACATGGCCAATTACACGCGTAGCTGATTTTCAGCCTGTCCTTATGAGTCGCATTGCGCCTGTTCAGAGATTCCCATCAGTTGGTATGCAACCATACTATGGTATAAAGAGAAAAACAACAAACAATTTAGTGCTAGATACTTTACCTATAGAGTAATTTTCTTGTAAATTTCTCCACGTATATAAGATCAAATAAATTTTGATACTACACGTGTAATGTCATTAGTGTTGCCACAAAATAAAAAGTAAACAACGCCGCTACATTCGGAATGCGGTCTCGTCACTGCCACATAATGTATGGACTAACTGGAGCGCCCGCCACAACTATGCATGAACGGTCGACATCTTAAGGTCATAGCAAAATTAAAAGTGTTTTAGTATCTGATTACTGAGGCTTATAGTTTGAAATAGGTGCCTATACAAAGCTTCCTGTCGCTTGACGATACAAATGTGATATAAAAAACCTTCTCCGTCGCAAGTCTCTATGTTTTATGAACAGGAAAAAATGTGCAATTTACACGGAATAACATAGCGTAGATAAATCGTACACTTATTGTATCATTATTCAATTTCATACCAATTTGCTAGAAATGACAAAGATGGTGAACGTTAAAAATTATTAAGAAAAGAATCTGAAAGCGTTCCACGAGATTAATTTTACTATTGTGAAATGAAAACGTGAATTGGAATGATTTTGAAATGTAAGTTACATTTATATTTAAAAGTACTAAGTAGAAGTCGATAGATGAAAATCGATTCTACATAGATTAGATAATAGATAAGGACAAGGAGATGATGATGATGGTGATGGGGATGATAGCATGCCCAATGGCTATCAACAATTCTTCGACGATTTTTTTTAATCTTTTATTTTCTGCCAGTGACTTACCTACTCTATGAAATACTCTCGTTTGTTTTTCGAATGAAATATATCAGTACTATCTTAGTTTAGTGTCCGAGACGAGAACTCGATTCAATATTCGCTCACGTCGTGGGACAGGTGCGCTGCACTCACTCGTAGATAAGAGGTGGAAAGTAGGCTGCGGTTACTTGTCGATTATTTATTTAGATAGACATTTATATTGCGGACTACAAGTGTACATATGTATGGTGCTTACACAATTTTATTAAATATACTGTTTATATTACGAAATATTTAGTACTTTGAAATCTGGTAATAATATTATAACTGGTGATGCGTTACTTTATGAGTTATTTAGCACAAAATTCTTTTCTTCATTTACTATGCAATATGTATTATAAATTAATGTAACAGTATCTCATAACTAATTTTTTTGTCCCGGCACGTGGCAGAATTGTGCCCCGTGTCAAAGAAATATGAAAGTGTTATTCGAGAAATCAATGATGCGTGGACATCACAATGTAACCTCACCGCGGTGACTAATTTTATTCTACCAGACATTGTCTATGATGTTATAAAATTAGTAATTACATAATACCTGAAACGGAATCATCGTCATCAGATACTGTGATTGAGAGAAATAAGATTTTAATATAAATTAATGTTTTAACTTTTAAAAATAATAAAGAGCTAAAGATACACCCGATCACAAGGTCCCTGACTAAAATGCGTTAAGGGATAAAAAAGGCCTGTGTCCTGTGTTTCAGTACACATACTGATGATGATATTGTATTTATCATTACAGGACAACCGGTTTATTCTAAAACTAGCTGTTGCTCGCGACTTCGGCCGCGTGAAATTAAAAAATAATAAAAAATCGGTGTAAGAATTTTTGAAATCGGCCCAGTAGTTTTTGAGTTGTTTCTATACATATAAAATACAAAAATACAAATTTTTCTTTTCTCTTTTCTTCTTTTTTTCTTCTTTTTTCTTTATAATATTAGCCATCGACGCTTCCCGCATCTCCCTCGGCGGCGTGTCTGCAGGAGGTAATATCGCCCTGATTCTCGGACATTTGGCT